>JAKRZM010000316.1:1145416-1164051 GCA_036379175.1 Heliconius cydno galanthus
TAGCTTCCCTACCCTAAAAATTTTTTTTTTTTTAATTCTTAACATATTTTTAAAGTATTTACTCCGCTTACGTCTAGCGTATTGCATCATTTGATGATAATATTTTTTTCCAGGCGCTAGAAGAGTGGCCGACAGAAGAAACGAAAACAAATCAATATGTAATTTTTGTGTTTAATATTTTTGTTTTACATTTGATTTTTATATGAAATACAGGATTGTACTGGAAAATACAGGATTTATATATATAAAAAATTTACAGGTTTCTAAGGAGAACCATTTCTGTGAGGACATAACTGAAGGCAAATTTAGTTTTCCCGTCATACATGCTCTACAGAAACCTCAAGGCGTACATGTACTTAGTATCCTTTTCGTTATATAATTTTAATATGTATACCCTAATAGTTTATAACACTTTTAAATAATATAATTACTAAAAATATTTTTTTATTTAATACAGGGAAATTGAATTTAAAAAAAAACTGTGTTCACTGATTTTTTTATATCTTGGTAAAGACCTACTTACTATATACCTAATATATTCATTATTTACTGTACATACTTGTAAGAAATATGAGTAATTGAATGGCACAAGCTAACGTCTTGCATAAAAGCCCAAGGGAACGAAACTATATTTAAAATATGAAATTAAAATTTTATATTTTATTTAAAATATGAATTTTATATTTTAAATAATACATCTACTAGTTTTTTTGTAATATCAATAGTATCTCTCAACAAGCCCACACTGCGTGGACTTTTAAGCGTAAACCTTTTGTTAAGCCTCCATTGTATACCATTTCTGTAGGATTTTTTGGAAATTCTTAAAAACAGAAAATTAGGACAGTAACAATTGTGTGTAATATATATTTTATATACACATTTGGTGCGACAATGACGTACTTAAACGTGTAAAGAAATATTGCATTTTTTTTTATTTGCAATCAAAGTTGCAACATAGTCTTTCGCATACATTGACATAATTAAAATGTTATAAAAAATGTACTTACGTCATTGTTGTTCCAAATGAGTCAACTAATCAATTACTAAATTACATTAATCAATTACTAAATTACACTAATTAATTACTAAATTACACTAACCAATTACTAAATTACACTAATTAATTTCTAAATTACCACTAATAAATTCTTAAGTAACACTAAGATATTTTAAGGCAAAGAACAAGTGATGAGTCGTTGAAGAAATATTGCTTGACACTTTTGGAAAATCTCGGCAGTTTGCAGTATACGCGGGAGATGTTAATAAAGCTGGATTCTCAACTCAGAGCTGAGGTGACTTTTACAGGACAACTGTATTTTATTTTATACTAGTGGACCCGAACGCGGCTACGCCCGCTTGAACTATACGAATATTTATTAAATATATTTATGAAATTATTTTCAGTTTTCAATAGAGAGATGCGTTAAGCAAGCTCATTTTGGGTGACGTTTTCTAACAACAAACTTTGCAAATCGTTGCTTAGCAATGGTCGGTTGTTATTAACATGACCGAATAAATTGCATGTCAAATTAATATGTATTTTAATATATTGGTATGTATCGAAAATTATTACAAATATGAGAAAAAAAAGTATCCTATGTTCACCCCGAAACCCTCAAGTATCTCTATATGAGTATTTTCTAAAAAATAATAAAAAACTAATTTATAAATTAAAATACAATTTTTTTTTTTTTAATTTCATATCTTAATTTTATTTTCCCAGGTGTCAAAACATGGTGGAAACCCGTTAATGGAAGCTGCGCTGGACGAACTACTAAGTTGGCAAAAAAGCTAACTTAAATGTATTTAATGTTTAAATAAGTGCTTCCTGTTTTAATCATTAATTGCTTTCCATAAAGTACAAATTTCCATAATGGTGTTATTATAGTCAAATATATTTATCCTAATATTTTAAGTTATTTATACGTCTTTTTAATTTTGAACATTAAATATGAAACAAATTGCTGTTGTTTTCTTTTACCTACGTTGTACATAAAATAGTCTTTAAATGTTATAATGGAGAATAATCGATTATTAAATAAATAATTATATTCTCATTTACTAAATGTACATATAGTATAGAATAAATCAGCTTCACGCTGTAACACACTTGTGGCCCTGAGCCACAACTGGCCTCAGTAAAAAAAGATATATTATGTTTATAAATTACCTAATAATTAAATCAATTGTACAAAAAATTTCGGACCATGACATCTGCAAAAGATCTGTTTAAATGTTGTTTTTAATTGCAAAATATTTCCACAGGTATTAATTACTTATAATAAATTAAAGTAAATTTAATTTTGTTGTGGCATTTTTTAACAAGGATAATTTATATTTGTTTATAATGTTTTAGTTAGAATAAATAAAAAAAAATTGTAAAGAATGTGCAAAATTCATTGAGCCTAGTACGTTTTGGACCCGTTTGTTCGTTTCACAATTTGTATAAACTTTTCCTGTAATTCAATTGAATTGCAGGAAAAGTAAATACTAATTTTAGTATGTTTTAAATTTAAGTATTTTTTTAAAATCTTTCACCGGACTAAGCGCGTATATTCAAAATTATACATTTTTTTTAAATCGGACGTTTCGGACATTTTGCACTTCCTAGTCTTGAGTAGAGTTATGCCCAATATTAATAATGTATCTCCTATCTCCAGTTAAGGTCTATCTCGTACTGTCCGACATATCTATCCAATCACTAACCTGCATGCCTACCTCCATCTCTGTCTATTTCAATCTATGGTAGCAATTTTTGGATTAGGATTGGTTATTAACATTGGGCGTTAGTCTACCGTACGAACCATAAAGTTTAGACAAAAAATGGTGTAGTGCTATTTCAGATAAAAGTCAATACAATCATATTAAAAATAATTAATTAAAAGCCATTGCAGCTTCCACATGCTTCTCAGGCTAGACCGTTTCTGTAAAAAATAAGGCCTACAGGGTACTTCCCGTGGATTTACAATTTTCAAATTTGGTACAAAGCAACTTCTTATAGCAACGATAAAGGAAAAATTGTAAAACGTCAATATTTATAGATATGCCATAGAAAAAAAATATTATAAACTTATATATTTTGTAGTTCATTGCATAGAAAAATTTGTCAACGTAAGTAGGTAAATTCTACTTCCCTTTCCCAGTTGACCTACAATCCTGAAATTGGTACGGAAGCGTCGGTGAGCGAGTCCGACTCGCACTTCACCGGTTTTTTTCTTATTATCTTCAATGTACAGACACCGATCCGTTGCGATTTTATTATAAGCACAAATATAGATTATAATTATTTATTATACATTTTATCTTCACATGGTGGTCATTCAGAGATGGGCTCGATGAACTTGAAAAACCAATTAAATCTTATGTATGGTGTACCTAAGGTAATAATTTTAAGGTTTTATTAGCACTTCAATCAAGATTTAATAAAATATGTTGTAGATGTCGAAATTAAAAATCCTTATAAGTGCGGGTTAATATGATATTTATGCAGAATTTTTATATTTGCGAACAGCAGAATTGAAAATGTTTTTCAATGGGTTTTAAGGTTAAGCTAATAAAAGCTTAAGCTCGCGGTGTTGAGTTCTATCACTCAACACGCAATGCCTCCAGAATTCTGCAGAAAGTGGGGAACGGAGTGTCTTAACACTGGATTTCCTCTGCCTATCCTGCTGTGTGCGGGATACAGCGTGAAGCTGATTTATTTATTTATTCTGATAAAAGCTTACTATGTAACTAAAACAGAGTCCAATAAAATCTCAGCCATCTTTCCTAAAACACTTTATACGAAAATTATGATATATTATTATTATTATATAAAATGATATATAATATATTATGATATATGATTATGATTATATTATATGATATATTATTATTATTCTATAAAATCTTTCAGGTGTTTCAGTATTATAAAATTTTACTTCTTGTGTCTCTTGTGATAGCAACTTGACATCATTGACCTGGGGAAGATATAATCCACTTACGTAATTATAGGACCCTACCTTTTGAACTTAACATTGAACATTGGACTTCTAGAAATGAAAACGCAAAAAATATTTAAAACTAGTGGGCCCGTGCGGCTACGCCCGCTTGAATTATACAAATGTGACCTACCTAAGAACTTTCAATGGACATTACTTTTTTATTTATAAGCCTATTGTAATAAAATAAACCCTCCATGTTTTCGGAAACTCGCCAGAATCCAATAGTGAAAACCCAATCTAAATCCATTTAGCCGATTCTGAAATTAGCGATTACAAACGCACAGACAAGAAAATTAAAAATCATTGCTTTGGGTTCTATTACGTTAATAAAGGTTCCCAATAACATTTTTTTTAAATATCTTCCAAGTATAGACACCGACCCTCTTACGAGTTTATTATAAGTATAGATGAGTTCTCAAGCTAATAAATACTGTTGCAAACAGATGGTAAAACACGAGTAAAGCCTACGATTAAATTTTAATAAGTAGGCTATAGTAGCCGCTAACATTATGTACCTTTTAAGAAATATAGGTATATTGCAGAGATGTATATTGATTTTTTTACATATTAATGTAAATTATGCAAAAGAAAAAATAAGTCTTCCGCCGAAACCTTTCTTACAAATTACTACTCATTTCTGCACTGATCGAAATAAGTGACTGACGCGTCACCTCGCCGCAACAAGTTTAAAGCAGCATCGAACATTTAATTATACTGTTTTATTTTTATATTTTTTATTTTATCTGCAACTACATAGTGATTCAGTAGTGTTTTAGCTCTTTTTTTAACATTAACCACGTCTTTAAAAAAGGTATATGTCAAAAAAACACTATTGCTTTATTTCGACGTAACATTATAACCTGGTAACATTATCAAGCAGTCATTGTAGTATTACAGTTTATAGAAGGATATAAAAGTGGTGATGACTTCTTTTCTTTTTAATTTACGTTCTAAAGTTGACATGGGCACTCAGAACGGAAGCGAAAATGGAGATTTGTATTTGGAAACTGTGAGTAAAGAATAAATATTTTTATATAAATGGATATTATAATATCTATTTAAAAAAGAGACTTAAATTCAAAGAGCGGGTAGTCTATAATAATTACCTTACCTTATAAGAAATAATTTTCTTAGAAGTGCTTATATATATTTTAAATAAGATTTTATAAATTAATTTAATGTGATTCCTTCAAAGGTATTAATTAGTACATTATTTATATGTTTTTTAAGTTTTTCTATTATGTAAATATCAATATATTTATATAGATTATGTCGATCTATATAATTATTCGTCGTATAAATTTTCAGGAACTCTTATTACCATATAACCACGTCTTACAAGTGTCAGGTAAGCAAATGCGGATGAAAATTATTAGGGCTCTCAATCACTGGCTAAAGGTTCCCGAAGGAGATATGGAAAATATTGTCAATATAATTCATATGACGCATGTTTCGTCTTTGCTGTAAGTATTGATTATATTTATCTCCACTCATCTCCCACATACATATAGTAGGATAGCCCGAGAGACTAGTGATGGGACACATCGTTCTGTATTGTCTGCTCAATTGATTAGTAAAAGTTTTTTCTTTTAAGACTGGGAAATACAAAATTATTATACAGACAAAGAACTTTGATTTTTTTTCATATTTACGTAAGTACAACGAGCATCAAGAGCACCAAGCCAGCTCTTCGTTACTTTATAAAACCTGAAAATCCTATATCCATCCATCCATCCATCCATCAGCCTTTCAACGTCCACTGCTGGACATAGGCCTCCCCTAATTCTCGCCACTCCGTCCGGTCCTGCGCCCTTAAAAAGACAGAAGAGTCTTTTTAAGGTCGTCGGTCCACCAGGTTGGAGGGCGGCCTGTGCTCCTATATACACCCAAATATATATATACCTAACAACGGTAAGTATTAGGGAATATGGTGCAAAAAGTAGTACCCAACTTTTGTTAAATCATAAAGCTCATTTTTTTTCAATTTTATTGGCAATTATATTAGAAATGATTATTATCCATTATCCATTGCCAGATACTTAGCATGGTTTCAAACCCCAGTCAGACACCCCTAAATCCTAATAAGCTATAAACGCCTACGAACATTCTACAAGCAAAAACAGAATTTCTTTACGTAAGTTATTAAAAATAATTAATTAATAATTAATAAACAAAGATCAGACGTGGAACATGAAGTGTGTGACAGTAAACGCGACAGTTTGAGGAAATAAAATATTTAATACTTTCATTTCTTCACTCTGACGTCTAGTTAAAGGTGATTTCAGTCACTGTCGTGTCGTCGCCTTCAGAATTTGGTGGAATCTAGGGAGAGGAGTGTCATAACACTAGGCTACCTCTGCCTACCCTGCTACATGGGGATATATGGTGAAGCTAAAAATAATAATAAATTATTCTTGTTCTAATTTATATTTGTTGTTATATTCGTAGGCACTTGTAATTTATTAACGTTTAGAGGTGTCTATTTTTTCCATTTTATTTAACTAATAACTGCCAAAGTAAACGCCACCTATTTCCTAATAGTATTTAACGGTGTTTGGTGTTGGTAGACCGGGAAAATTTTATACGTGTATGTATGTATCACTGCCAGTATTTATTGTCAGGTTCTGCTCTTTCACTTAAACTCATCCACTATGTGGATTTAGTAGAAGATTTAATGCATTTTCTATATACAGGCTGGATGATATTCAAGATGATACTAAATTGCGTCGAGGGCTACCAGCCGCACATAATGTCTACGGAGTTCCTCTAACCCTTAACGCCTCTTTTCACGCCTTATTCTTAGCTGTCAATAAGGCCTACGATATCAACCCAAAGGTAAAATAAAAAACTATACTATATCTGTTTTATAGAGGAAATTAAAAACTTAAACGGAAATTATTTATCATAACATTGAAAATAGACATAATTATGACTTATTATTGATTGCCTTTAGGAAAACAGATTCAAGGATAACGACGATGGTCGTTTTAATTGCGGCCGTTAATTTAGTTAAAGTAGTAAGTTAATTAAAGTAGCCTCTGTTGGGCCTAACACCAGTCACGACTGCTTAAACTATCTACAATTATAGATTCCAATTCTCGCGGGGTACATTAAAATGAAATACCTACTCATGTCACCAATTTATTTCATTCTTTTCAATATTCCAAATATTATATAATATATAATATACATATATATTTTTTACAACGTATTTATATGATTTTTAATGAATCCATAAATAAATGACTTTTACTTGCGCTAATTGGAAATGAGAAGGTAATAAATGTTTTTATTGCTTGTTCAGTACATGTCATTAGCAGTCCTTTCATATTTTAGTGTATTTTATTTAGTCTGTCTTCATTTGTATGTCTTTAATGGATATTTAAGTACATCGTTTCGGGGAAAACCAAAGGCTCGAAGCAAGAGTATTGTCTTTTTTTGTGATGACGTTGAAAACCTATTTTCCTCTTAAGCCATGTCTATAAGCTGTTTCCCAGGGTCATCATGAATAGTCTAGATTGATCCGACCCATATAAACCACATTATAAGGCAGATTGTACCGAAGACCAAACAGTATAATTTGTTCTTATGCTTAGCTTAAGGATAAAGCTTGGTCGGGCAGCGTATAGGCAAATTCGTTACGTCTTGTCGTCACTGATACCGCAAAGATCTTTAACGAGGTCTTTCATGAGTCATGAGCCGGGCACATTTGTCATAGGTGCGATGACCGCACGGGGGCACAAGTGTGTCTCAGCACGCAATGCCTCCAGAATTCGGAGGAAGTAGGGAGCGGAATGTTTTAACACTAGATTCCCTCTGCCTACCCTGTTATATGCCGGATACAGGCTGAAGCTGGATGGAGACTGACAACGGCTAGATGCAAGAAACTAAAACGTCTAGATCAGGCCATTGGAGAGGCCTATGTCCAGAATTGGACGAGGATAGATTTATGAAGATTATCCCGTTGTGTTTATTTAACAGGNAATATACAATATACATATATATTTTTTACAATGTATTTATATGATTTTTAATGAATCCATAAATAATTGACATTTACTTGTGCTAATTGGAAATGAGAAGGTAATAAATATTTTTATTGCTTGTTCAGTACATGTCATTAGCAATCCTTTCATATTTTAGTGTATTTTTTTTAGTCTGTCTTCATTTGCATGTCTTTAATGTATATTTAAGTACATCTTCTTTTCGGGGAAAACCAAAGGCTCGAAGCAAGAGTATTATCTTTTTTTGTGATGACGTTGAAAACCTATTTCCCTCTTAAGCCATGTCTATAAGCTGTTTCGCAGGGTCATCATGAATCATCTAGAACCGACCCATACAGACCACATTCACAAGGTAGATTGTACCGAAGACCAAAAAATATAATCTGTTCTTTTGCTTAACTTAAGAAAATAGCTTAATTGGGCAACGTATAGGCAAATTCGTTACGTCTTGTCGTCACTGATACCGCAAAGATCTTTAACGAGGTCTTTCATGAGTCATGAGCCGGGCACATTTGTCATAGGTGCGATGACCGCACGGGGGCACAAGTGTGTCTCAGCACGCAATGCCTCCAGAATTCGGAGGAAGTAGGGAGCGGAATGTTTTAACACTAGATTCCCTCTGCCTACCCTGTTATATGCCGGATACAGGCTGAAGCTGGATGGAGACTGACAACGGCTAGATGCAAGAAACTAAAACGTCTAGATCAGGCCATTGGAGAGGCCTATGTCCAGAATTGGACGAGGATAGATTTATGAAGATTATCCCGTTGTGTTTATTTAACAGGTCTCAAAATTATTGGTAGACTGTTTCTTGTGGGGCCTGCGTGGACAAGGAATGGACCTTTATTGGCGTGAAAATTTTGTTTGCCCTACAAAAGAGGAATATATGAAAATGGTGGAACTCAGTAAGTAATTCCTAATGATATTTATAACAATCCATGACGTGTCTAATTTGTATATGTGACGCATGTGGGATTGATTCCTACCTGGAGAACTGTAAATAATTCTAAATATTTTTGTTTTTACTATTTGAACAAATTTCAGCATTGAATATCAATTTTCACACCTACAGATGTGAAAATAGGGGGGTGTGAATACAGGTTCCCTATTACT
Source organism: Heliconius cydno galanthus (assembly GCA_036379175.1). Classification (NCBI taxonomy): domain Eukaryota; kingdom Metazoa; phylum Arthropoda; class Insecta; order Lepidoptera; family Nymphalidae; genus Heliconius; species Heliconius cydno. The sequence goes on from JAKRZM010000316.1 coordinate 1,154,517, forward strand.
ACGTCAAGCTAAAAATAATATTGCTATTACAGAGACTGGCTACATGTTCAAAGGGTCGTATAAGATGATGCAGCTTTATAGTGATAACAAGACGGATTACAGCAAAATTATTTCCATTATGGGTAGATATTTTCAAATTAGAGATGATTATTGCAATTTAAGTCATCAAGAGGTAATTTTATTTTATAAATAACATAAACTTAAATTTTATATTCAATTTTGTTGTGTTTATGCTGATGTCATTATTAATGCCTAAATATATATTATTCATATACGAGTATATTACAAATTTTGTTGATTTTTCTTGCTTTTATACCAAAACAGTACATTTTGAGGTAATAAAATATTTTTGGTAAATTGATATGAATTAAAAAAAGTGTTAGCGTAATCAAGTTTTTTAACTACGTTGACGTTCCTGTACTCATTGTAATTTTATTTACACCTGCGTCTCCGCAGGGTGTCACAGACCAAAATTGTGGTATGGCCTTTCGATTTGTTTCCCCTTATAAATCAACATATATAATATTAAAAAAAAACTATAATATCCATCTTTATATAAAATATGACAGTATTTAAATCCATACAATATACACGAAAATTGTTATGAAGTTAATGTCAACATTCATCTACTACAAATAGGTACAGTATTTTAAAATAATCCTTTTTTTTTATTTTTAGGGCTTAGAAGATTGGCCGGGAAAAGAAGATATACAGGTAATCAATCATGTAGGCTATCGAGGCGCAGTGGATCAAGCACCCGACTGTAAACGTAGTGGTTATGAATTCAATCCATTGAAAATAAAAAGATAATTATGGATTTTTCAACGAAAATTAAAAGAAAAAGCCATTTATGAATTTTTATTTTCATTTTCCCACTCAGGTAAGATAAAGTGCAGGGTTAAGATCCGCCATTCAACTCGCTGTGTCACAAAATCACGCAGAAACAATGGAACGGAATGTTTCAAACTTTAAACTCTTCTTCAACTTACTTCCTTCCTTACATACTACAGCGTACAACTGAAAAAAAAACAAGCATTTGTTATCTATACACAAAACCTAATATGGAACAGCGAGATAATTTAGCTGGGCAATATTTAGATTTACCATGATTTCCCTGGGTCTGGATAAACAACGCTAGTGCCTCCGAGGACTCATTGTACATATTAGTCATAGGTTGCAATCTTGAAATCCGAGAGGAAAGCTTGGTACTTTAAAATATAATTAATTGAATGTTTAAGGTAATCAGAGATCACGATTTCTGCGAGGATATAACAGAGGGCAAGTTTAGTTTTCCCGTTATACACGCGCTAAGCACACCAGAAGGCAACTCAGTATTTAGTATCCTTTAACATTATTTACTGTTATTTATTGAATAACCATCAAGAAATGTCTTAACACTAGGTTCCCAGATCTCCTCTGTCTACTCTGCTATGCGTAATAAAACAAAAAATATTTTAAATAACTTTCTGAACAGTATATTCAGATATTTTAAAGCAAAGAACTCGAGACATTCAACTAAAGAAATACTGTGTGTCTTTAATGGAAAAGATTGGCAGCTTGCAATACACATGTGACGTTTTAGAAAAATTGGATCGAGAAGCTAGAGAGGAGGTAAATTAATTAATTAAAATCTTGTCATTAAATTTATAAAAGTTTTAAGGATCTATATAAATTTGATCAATATGAAATTAACAAGCGATGTTGGTTTAAAACTTTTTCATATTGCAATGATATTCCTAAAGATTTTCATAGAAATAAATTTAAATTTATTTCAAGATTTGAAGCTTATACCTACGAGTATAATATTTTTACACAAGTAATGTTGATAAAACATAATATAATAATAAAAATTACATACTTAATTATTTGTAAGTTTCATAATATGCCTATTACTATTTTTAATATAATCTATTTTGGTGGCAATAATTTTTATGGCAACTTTTAAAATTGTTTTTTAGGTTTCTAGACTCGGTGGCAACCCAGAAATGACAGCTGTGCTCGATGAACTTCATTCATGGAAAAACAATTAAAATGTAGTTACATTAATATGTTGAGGTGATTCTAAATGATCTAGCAGTTTGATAAAAATCACTGAAAACTAATTTTAAGCCTCCATTTAAATTTTCTCTTTTTTTTCATAAATTTTTATATTTTTCATATTTTACTACGCCCAAACATTTTGCATTTATTTTTTTTGCAATAAAGGGTTGTTGATTTCATTTGTTAATTGAATTATAATATATAGCTTCTTTAACCTTCCTCCTGTCCTAATTTTGAATGTTAATTTCTAATTGGTGTAGATAATTACGATAAATACAGTCGTATAATTTTCGGTGGAACTTTCTTAAACTTTATTTCATAAGAACTTCTTCAGAATTACAAACAATAAAAAAAAATGACCAAATTGATAAAACTGTTCACGCGTTAAAACGTGGCGAATAGGGAATAGGGGATTTTTTTCTCTTCACGCTGTATCCCGCATGTCGCAGCTTAGGTAAAGAGAGTTTAATGCTAAGACACTTCAATTCCCACTTTCAACTGAAAATATAAATTTAAATAAATGTTTCCTTTCCTCGAGTGGGGATCGAACCCACAACCAGTCGATTTTGTAGCACACTGTGCCCCTGCACGACAACTGGCGTCTATCTACTTTCTACTTATTTTACTTTATTCTACAATTGCTCAATAGTAATTATTTTTTTATGATGTTATAATTATTAAAAATAAATTTCTGAAATCGTAACTTTCAATCAATGACGCTTTGAAACAAAAATAAAAACAAAAAAATGTGATAATTTTTTTTATGGCTTTTGAAAACACTTACAAAAACATAAAAAGGATGCATTTACTTCTTTTTCTTTGCTTTTTTGGATAAATAAAATAAACACAAGAAACCAGTGAACAAAAAACACTATCCTCCTAAAGACATTAATTTTATTATACTCCACTACGTTTCTTCAATTAATTAATCTAATCACGTATTTAGACCCTACAATTATACTGTCAGCCTTTATGCTTAAGAAATTCTCAGTTATTTTAAATTTACTAGTTCTTTCTAAACTATACATTTTTTACGAAAACCGACTTTCCGATTGCATATATATTTAAATTTTTCTATTAATATTATTAATTTAATTATCCTTCCAACTTAAAAGCGAATGTAGCACTTCATCTATAAGAGGATTACCGCCAAGACGGGCCACCTGCAAACAATTTGTAAAATACATATTTTAAATAATTACACATTTTTTAAAGAATTTCAGTTTTTAAAGTAATTAATAAATAATTACTTATTGCAGTAATATATACCTTTTTAGTCAGTCCCTACCCAAAAATCAAATAAAAAAAAATATATTTTTTTTTATCTCTAACAATAAAAAATCAATAAAAAAAAAATTTTATAAAAATAGTTTCTCACTTCTGCTCTTATCTCCAGATCCAACTTTTCCAATACATTGCGAGTATATTGCAAGCTGCCGATTTCTTCCAGAGTAGATACACAGTATTTCTTCAAGTTTATATCACGAGTTTTTTGACGAAGTATATCTATATTTTTATTAAGGAAAGTATACTCATGAAATCATTACAATGAAAAACACATTTGTTTTAACATAACTCTTATAATGATATAATATCTTATAAACTTTTGGCTATATACATAACTAGCGGACGCGCGCAGCTTCGCTTGCTTATTTAGGGGTGAATTCTAATAAACCACGAAACATATGCTCAATGAAATATTTTTAAGAGTCTCAATTAAAATTTTTATAAAAATCGGTGGCGATTTAAAGATTTTTCCATGCAAACTTTCAACCCCTTATTTGCACCCTTAGGGAAAGAACTCTAGAAAACCATGAAACATGTGTTCAATGAAATACTTTTAAGAGTCTGAATTTCAAATTTCATTAAAATCGGTGCCTATTTAAAAAAAATTCCATACAAACTTTCAACCCCTATTTCACCCCTTTAGGTCAAAAATTTTTCAAAATCCCTTCTTAGTGGATGTCCAGAATACGAAAGTAAACATCTGTCCAAATTTCACGTTTCTACGCACAGCGGTTACGGCTGTGCGTGCGTCTTACCTCAGTCTGTGAGGACAAGTCCTTCTATATATATAGATAGATACGATAAGGAAACAACATTAAAAACTTTCCGCCGAACCTTATCGAGATATGTGTTGAGTGAAGCTCTGTGACCACCTATATCCTTTAAATAACGCCCATGCAAAATTTTAAACTCCTAGCACCTGCAGTGACCTTTGAGGCTGTCTTGTACAAGGGTGTGATTCAGAGAATTAATTATTATTTATTAATATTTTCAATTCTTAGTTCTGGCACCAAGGCTAAGGCAATAGCACAGTGTTGTCTTCCTAAACATGGTATGACGCAAAAAATCGACGGAGAATCGGCACAGGAGAACGTAGAGTATTAACACTAGGTTCTCTCAACTTTAGAAACACTTGTCAGGTGATGATCCCTTATAATAATTACTTCTTTACAGCAGTTAACTTGGCCATACTAGACCCAGTTCAATTTTCTATCATAGCTCAGGAAATTCAACTTTATAGATCTGTACAACAATTTTTCTGTACCCATGGTATCCTGGGGTTATCAGGCTATGTGTTAAGCATTTTTTTACTTAATCCAAAAATTATTAGGTACATTTATGTTTTCAAAGATTTAGCTTTCTTACTGTAAGTTATGGTAAAGGATACTCATGACAATTCCGGCTTTCTTTGTCTGCAATGCATGTATAATAGGCAAACTTATCTTCCCCTCGGTGATATCTTCGCAGAAACTGTCATTCTTGCACACCTAGAGATTAAAATAATATTTTATTAATTGGGAATAAGTACTCAATAATTTAGTGTAAAAAAAAAGTAAGTATGGAATTATACAGTAAGAACTAATGTGTAAAGTAACTATATATATAGAAAGAGATACAAATCCGAGGTACCTGTAAATCTTCTGCTCCTGGCCACTCTTCTAGTGCCTGAAATAAATAAATATTGAATATACACGTGTAACTCGATCGACGGATCAACCGTGGTCTATAGATAGGGAACCTCAACCTATCTATTTGACTCCCATGAAAGTTCAGCGATTTTCAGTGGTTCAGTAGATATTATATCAGGGAATATGATGAATTTTTAGAAAAAAAAACACATTATTACACGTGTATAGTACTTACGCAGTAAAATCGGCAAGTGTGCTTTTTTATTACCAAACTAACATTACGGTAGTCATATGATGTCTCATTTAAAAAGTATTGTAATGAAAGGCTATATCATTTTAACGACTATAATTTAAATTTAGATTTTTATTCATAGCGTTGTTCATTTTATGTCTTTTGTGCGTCTTACTGATGGGAGATTGTGGTTCAGTTTTAAAAATAGTTAAGATGAAATATAAACTTTTACTCCTGTATTCGCGCGCGCTAATCTTTTCAAGCCTAGTTTTCAGAGACTCCGCTCTCCTCTTTTCGCCGGATTGTGGAGGTATTGTGTATTGATTGGCGGAACTGCGCCTAGCACCAACACTATGACGATGAAATGAAAATTTTAATATTTCACTACCTCGAGTGGGAACGAACCCACTACATGCCGCACTTAAACGCTTGTTGCCCTGCACCTGCGACCGGCCTGTATCTGTTTTCCCTAACATGATAGAATAAATAAATATCGTACAACGCGGGAATACCTCTTGCTGGCTTAAATTGCAATAATCATCTCTAATCTGGAAATAGCGACCCATTAACAACACCAGCTCGCTGTAGTCGGTCTTGTTGCAGCTAAATAGCTGCATCATTCGAACTCCCATGAGGAAAAAATGCCCTGTTTCTGTAAATAATTATAATATATATGATTATTATATCAATATATTTTGTTATCTTCACGCGTTTTCCATCCTCCATAGGGAACCTTGTATTAAGATACTCCGTTACCCTCAAACCGTACTTCATAATAGGTCGGGGAGGACCGAATGTAGGTATATACTGTATACTTTGGTTAGGAATTCTGTTTCCACTCAGGAGATTTTTATAGATATCTATTCAGTCGGGGTAGCCATAATGAACGGAGCGCCAAACTCTACGGTTCAGGTAACATTACATTATTATTTATTTTATATAAATAAAATAAGCACTAATCGCTAAGCGAAGTTTGCCAAAATACAAAAAAAAACAGTCGACAAACGGATAAATGTACTAATAAAGTTTCCAATATTTTGGAATTTACTTATCATCTAATACTTGAATAATATTTATGAATATTTACTTTGTTCCAACATTTTGTAATATTGCCCTTCAGTCGGACATATTAAATGATCACGCCAGTATATATCTATGCCTTGTCCTCGGCACATCTCTAAAAAATCTTCCACCAGCAGTTTTGCCGTCTGAAAGATTTAATATTGTTAATATCGTGCTAGTTACAAAAAATACGAAAAATATACAGGTGCTGCTTTAAATTATTTCTGTTTAGGCATGTATTTTTGTAATTGAACGCATTTGGATATATTATAAAGATAGTTGTAAATTTCTATGAATTGTCCTTTTTAATTTATAAAGAAACATTAGACTAATTTGATATTTTAAACTTACTCTGGGATCTGTTGCAAAGGCTTCCTCCAACACCAGAAACGTAGCATGTAAAGAGGTGTTAACTGTAAGAGGTACCCCGTATACGCAGTGTGCCGCGGGCATTCCCCTCCGGAGCGTGGAATCATCTTGTATATCGTCAATTCTGTCAAGTTGTAAAAAATTAAAATGATCTACGTGAGGTCCTAACCTCATGAGTAATAACTAGCAACCCTGAACTAATCTCGTGAAAGAGTCTCTCGTCTCTTGTGTTTGATGGAATTAAAAAAATTGGGAAAGTTAAAGATTATCACTTCCAATTCTTGATGTGTACAAAATTGCTAGATTCATTATCTACAGCCATCTCCTATTTATATTTTTTTTAGTTTCCTTTTCAATTGTACAGGTCAGTATAAATAAATACATTTAAAATTATTTTATTTGAAATCATTGAAAATGACCTAAGAGCCAATAGGAGCCAGAAAGACGAGCCAGATAGAAATGACGTTGTCCATTGCCAGACACCTCTAAACTCTAATGAATTACAAGAGGCTAGTAGAATAGATGGAGGAAACCTAGTATTAAATGTTAAGAAACTTCATTCCTCACTTTTCATCCAATTTTCAAAAAGTGGGTAATAAGTAACTATTGCAATATGAAAAAACATCGACTTACAGTAAAGAAGCTACGTGTAACGAATTAACAATGCCCAAAGCCTTCATCACATCCGCTTCAGATGCCTGCAGCCAATGATTGAAAGCTCTCATGATCTTAATTCTTAACTGCTTGCCTTTCACTTGAGAAATATGGCTGAACGGAGCAAGAATTTCCTAAAATACAAAGAAAACACAAGTTATATATATATATCACCTTAACTACGTACTACATACTAATTACGTCTTTATATATATTAGTAGTCTTATATTATTGATATTATGTAGATATTTCCTCATAGTGACCTAGTAAAAGCAAGTTTAATTCCGGAAGTTTTACGTTAAGAGTGGGAGGAGTCATAAAATAATTAATATAATAAAAACTAAATGGAAAAAATCTTAGTAGGTATTCTTTAAAAAAAATCTTTTCGGTTCCCTCTGCCTGACCTGCTATCTGATACAGAATACAGCGTAATAATTCAACACGCCGTAATCCTTTTAAAACGAAATTAACATAATGATTTGGTCGGTACTTACGCAAAAAAATTATTAATGCCATAAATAAGGCACATGAATTATACACTAAAGTGCTATAATAAAATATTCACTATAAAGAAAGATATAAAAGCACAATTATTGTTCCTCTTAATAAATTTAAAATAAAAAATATTATTGTAAAAGATCAAAGATCAAATACTCACTTTTTCCAAGAACAAGTCATCGTTTTCTTTCCCATTTACCTTTATTACATGCACTTCTGTTTCTGACATCGTTTATTTGAACGATTGTCTTCGACGGCCACTTAGAAATTAATAAATAGAATCTTAATTGAATCCTATCTTTATATACTTCGAACAGGTTCTTAAAGCTTCTAGCGTAGGTCAAACAAGCAATTTTATTAATATACCCTCATGAGTGTAATAAAAAAATTGCTAATTCATATTAGAAAAATATATTTTTTATTTTGTATGAAGGTAGGGTCTCTTTAACAATTATTTATAGTTTTGTACGTTCATCACTAAAATATGACTTGATTTGAAAATCTGTTTGTTTTTAAATATTTAACATTATTATTGAACGGGGTGAGGCAGTTGTGGTGATATGGCACAAACGTGACACAGTAAACGCGACGGCTGCAGGTTCGATTCTGACTAGAGAGAATTAATTATTTTCATTTCCTTACTCTGGTAACAATGCATAGCGCGGTCTTAAGTTCTGCCACTCAACACGCAATGCCTCTAGAATTCGACGGAAAGTGGAGAACGGAGAATGTAATATTTTTGACGACTCTTTTATGTTGTTTTGAGTTAGCTGGTTTGCGAATTAGGGTATCGATATGTCGATGTGAGATCACATGTTCGAATATGAGATCACATAGCAAAACCAAAAGATAGGTGAATTGATACAACTTCCATGAATCCTCATTTTATTTGAACCATGTAAATGTAAGTTCTATAGGCCCGTTTTCTATTATTTTTTTTCAGCTTCATTCTGTATCCTGCATGTAGCAGGATAGACAAAGGGAGTTTAGAGACTCTCTCCCCACTTTCCGCCAAATTGGCGGAACTCAACGACGGCCTTTGCCTCGGTATGAAAGCGAGGAAATTAAGAATAGTATAAATAGTAAAAGATCATGTTATTGACTTAGNTTTTTTAAATATTTATTAGTGTAATTTTAAGCATACTTTTTAAATTGTTTTCTAGCTCCAGCTGTGCTCGATAAACTTCATTCTTGAAAAACCAATTAAAATTTAGTAAACTTTATATTTTGAGGTGATTAGAAGTTAAAACTAGCACTTTGATACAAGTCTTTGAAAAAATAGAAATTTCTCGATAAAACCCAGGAAACCTCAGTTTTGCATCCTCGGTAACGCAAAGCAACTGAAAATTCGACTGAAATATAATTATCAAACGTTACGGAAGGCAGTAGGGGGGCTCATTAAAAGTGTTGTCATGATTTGAGAAGAATATTGAAGATCTAAAGGTACATAAAAACCCGACTCACCTACGTTAAAGTAGAAATGCTCATAGCGAAATATGTTTTTTAAAAAAATCTGAAAGAAATACTTCCCTCTCTTCCCTTTCCCCCACTTCTGAAAGAAGCCCTTCCACCAGACGTCATAAAGGTAATTTAAAATTCAGGTAAACTACGTTATACTAACGAGTCTAAATTTTACATATATATATCTATACTAATATAATAAAGCGGAAGAGTTTGTTTGTTTGTTTGTTTGTTTGTTTGAACGCTAAGATCTCTGGATCTACTGGATCGATTTACTTTGTTTTTGTTTTGTATGAAAGCTGCA
>JAKRZM010000316.1:1171186-1227569 GCA_036379175.1 Heliconius cydno galanthus
TTTTTTTTTATTTAATCTTTTGAGATCAACGTTAGCGTCGTGTAATATGTTGTCATTTAAAAAATTGTAATAAAAGACTCATCGATCATTTTAACGTCTATGATTTGTATTAATAAAATTATGAAATGTACAAATAATTATATATAAAAAATATAATATTTAAGTTGTTTTGATTACATATTGTGTTTGTTTATTTAGTCTGTAAACACTGAATTGGTATTTGTATCATTCTTTATGTTATCAATTAATAATTTACTTTGCTGTCTGTTTTACTTAAAAATAAGACAAATAAATATTATACATAAATACCTCTTGTTGGCTTAAATTGCAATAATCATCTCTAATCTGGAAATAGCGACCCATTAACAACACCAGCTCGCTGTAGTCGGTCTTGTTGCAGCTAAATAACTGCATCATTCGAACTCCCATGAGGAAAAAATGCCCTGTTTCTGTAAATATTTTTATATGTTATCATTATTACCTATATCAATTATTTTTGATAGCTCGACGCTTTTTTCTGCATGTATATAGCATGATAGGCAGAGAGAATTTCGTTTTGAGACACTCAGTTCTCCACTAACCGGAGTCATAATTGGAGTCGGGAAGCATTCGATTGTAAACTTACACTTTAGTTATGGTTTTTTTTTATTTTCACACTTTATCTTTAGCGGGGGGTTCAGAAATAACATATTGACTAACGGTTCAAAAGAATTGCTTAAATATAATTATTTCACTTATCTAATTATTGCGACGCATCGAACAGTCAAAGAATGAAAAATTGAAGAATGTTTTGAAATTTAATTACTACTACTACTACTTATTATCTACTTGAATAATATTTATAAATATTTACTTTGTTCCAGCATTTTGTTATATTGCTCTTCAGTCGGGCATATTAAATTATTCCGCCAGTATATATCTATGCCTTGTCCTCGGGACATCTCTAATAAACCTTTAATCAGGATTTTTTCCGCCTGAAATATTTTATATTATAAGTAGACTTATATACTACTCTATTATAAGTTTTAATTAAATCATTTGGGAACCATTAGACCTAACTGTGTGTATCAAAAATAAATATTTATTTTATGATTTGTAAATGTAAGTACTGGTAAATTGAGTTATAATTGTAAATTTCTATTACTTTGTCATTTTAAATTGCAAAGAAATATTTTTTTTCTAAAATCGGTTTACAGACGATAATTTTAGGTGACAACGTCATAGGAAAACGTTTAGGAAAAAAATATATTTCTACAAATTAAATTTCAATATTATCACTGAATTCGAACTAATTTGTGTAATACAGAGAAAGACATCGATATAACGATATACTATTAGTTTTTCACGATATTTTAAACTTACTCTGGGATCTGTAGCAGAAGCTGTCTGCAATATCAGATATACGGCATGAAAAGCTGTGTTAACTGTAAGAGGTACTCCGTATACGCAATGTGCCGCGGGCATTCCCCTCCGGAGCGTGGAATCATCTTGTATATCGTCAATTCTGTCAAGTTGTGAAAAATTAAAAATTACCGACATTTTAAAAATATCTTGCAAAACATACTAACTACTTTAAACAACACGTTCGTATAAACAATTTAACAATATTTACAAAATATAAATTACTACAAGTGAAGTCATTTGTGTATTTTGATGAAATAACAAAACAGTCGTGACCCAGGGGTTAGGGCTAGGTTCCCTTCCCTGTCTACTGTGTACCCTGCTGCGTGCGGGATACAGCGTGAAGCTGATTTTATTTAATTCAATTTTTAAGTGCTCGTCAAAGAATAAATAATAAGTATCGATATCTGTCTTCAAGCCACAAAAAGGTAGAAATATCGTCAACAGAAAAAACTCTGTCTTTGCTTATGGGTGAATTTATAATTGTGATTAAAATCAAAACAACATTAAGTGACCTGTTTAAACCAGTAAACCCTGTCTGAGAGGTGGCAACCATTTTTTTCCACAATTCCTTATGCGATTTTTTCGATGTTGGATTTGCAAAAGAAAAACATGAGTGCAATTTTTCAACTAAAAACACATTACCATAAATTTTATTAAAGGAAATTGCTGGACTATTCTTCTAGGCAACCCTGGTGCAATGGATTGTACTATCATGTATTATTCTCAAAAATAAGTTTCATTAAAAAAAACAGATACCTGCAGATTTATGCACTGGGATCTCGACCTATAATGCCTGTATGAAGATTTTTCGCTAGCAAGGACATTCCCCTGTGCATATATGGCATATGCTTATAACTAACATTATTATGTTTTGATTAATGCCAGGAGGAAGAAGAGTTTATAACTAACATGATACTCAGGCATGTAGGAAGTGTCCTTTTAATTATAGTAATAATCATTATCATTAGTTAAACGTAGTTATGGTCAAGTAATTTTTATAGTCGAACATGTTGGTGGTGGTGGTCAACTTGACCTTTGGAGTGGAACAATAATAATACCTAATCAAGATTGAAATCTTACATAATTCAAACAACATAAGTGGGTAATTAATTAGAGAAATATATCCGATATCGATATCCTTTTAATGTGTAGACATTAAAAGGATACTTCTCTAATGCGATTCTTTTCAATTTTTGTTATCTTACCAATATATGGGTAACCATTACCTAAATTGGTAAAATATTTTTTTTTTTACAAAAAACAACCGACTTAAAAGTAAGCTAAAAAGTAAAAAATAAATTTCCTTCATATATTTATATTATAACGACCTTACTACAATATCAAATTACTATGCCTTTTTGTATTACTTGGCACTGTCTTCAAAATTATAAAAAACTTATTTAATGATGTTTGTTTTACTATTAACCAATAAAAAATCTTATTTATTTGACATATGTGTGGATGGGTGGTGTAGTAGTTTTAAGCGGAAGTAACTTTATATGTAAAATTTATAGTAGAAGAAGCTGCTGGATTATTTTTTTTATGTTCGTGGTTGCTTAGCGCCTATAATCGATATATTAACCGAGTAAAATTTTTTTTATAGCTTTCATATACAGAATTGACTTTTAGGCCCCTTTATTATAAGTATATGGAAAAGCCGGTCACAAATTCGCTTGCTTACTACTAAATTAGTTATTTAACATACAGAAATACGTTCGCGTTTTAATATATAACCGACCTAATTTTTATTTTTTTATATCTTGCATGCACAGAATTAATGTTTCTATCCTTATTAAGAGAGGAGATTACAGTATAATTGTAATGTATTAGCGGTCCGCTTAGATTGTATGATTACGTCATCATCTATACTAATATAATAAAGCGGAAGAGTTTGTTTGTTTGTTTGAACGCTAAGATCTCTGGATCTACTGGCCCGATTTACTTTGTTTTTGTTTTGTATGAAAGCTGCATTCTTCAGAAGTGCTACAGGCTATATAACATTACATTACACATATATACTAATATATTAAAATACTTTCTAATTTGACATGCAATTTATTCTGCCATGTTAATAACAACCGTCGCTAAGGTCGTGACCTTACCGCGACATTTTGATATTATGGACGTAACATAACATAAGGACGTTATGAAAATAAATATAATAGTCACTTTTAGCATTTGATCTAGATTGAAATTATAGTTTACTGTATAACTGTCTAATAAATAATTAAGGAGATGTCACTGATTCGACATGACCTAGCCTTCGGCCGGCATAGTATGAGTATGACCGACGCGAAAATATTCTTATAGTTCAAGCAGGCGTAGCCGCGTCCGGGTCCATTAGTCATATAAATAAAATTTAAGTGTATCATCTCTAATAATTGTGTTTTTGAAGTGCATTTAACATAAAATTATTTTTACGACTAATGAAATCATTAAATACGTATGTAGCAGTTATTCAATATTTTTTGAACACATAAAAAGCTAAAGCTTTTATAGTGTAACTGTTTTTTTTAATATTACAACGTCCATAGGCTCACAGATGCTCATACCTTTTTAGCAGAGTGTTTTTATTATTGTTGGCGTTTACAACTTAATTTTATTCGTTTTTAAGATGTTTTTTTTTAAATATAAAGATAAGATTGATTGAACGAGATTTAAGATAACTATGCTCCAAAATGGTTCATGAGGGCTTCATCGACTTCTTCGCCATAGTGTGAACTTTGGTTTTGACCCGTTGTCACCGATATCAATGTTTGTGTCCAGTATCACACTCGTCCCTTGGGCTACTAATACCACTGAGTCCGCCATTCCAGGAGACGGGGGTACGGGATGAAAAAACAGAGTATGTAAACAAAGGCAACAAGAAATACCTTTGTTTACGTAACCTATTTTTTGCATATCTATGTCTATGTTTCTTAGAAATAAATTATAGTGTATGTGAATTTCTGATAATGGAAATTTTGAAATTTCTATTAGTAAAAAAATTTTCTAAATCATTCCAGTAGTTTAGGACTCTATTCGATATAAACAAACAAAAAATATTTAATCTTTATAAGTTTACAACGTAAACGTAACGTGTTTGTTTTCCTAATAAAAATATAAATATATATTTATATTTAATATAAATAAATATAAATATAAATCATGACAGAAAAAAATTGTCCATTTTGTCATACATTATGTGAAAATAATCAACTTACAGTAAAGAAGCAACGTGTAACGAATTAACAATGCCCAAAGCCTTCATCACATCCGCCTCAGATGCTTGCAGCCAATGATTGAAAGCTCTCATGATCTTAATTCTTAACTGCTTGCCTTTTACTTGACAAATGTGACTGAACGGAGCAAGAATTTCCTAAAATACGGAGAGAAAAGATCTAGAAAAAAGTAGAAATATCAAAAAGTAAACAATTATTGTCGTATCTGCCATTTTGTACACCAAGTTCCACAAGTAATTTAGAATGTGCTCGGAGCTATAAATTATATAAGCCTAAAATCGAGTAGTTTTCTAGTAGCTTCTGAAGTTCTTTCATTTCTTCGCTCTGATGTAGAGGAAGTGGGGAACGGAGTGCCTTAACACTAGGTTGCCTAAGAAGGTTCCTCCTGCCTAACCTGCCGTGTGCGTGAGACAACGTGAAGGTAATTTAATATTAATTTAATTAATTCAATTTTACTTTTATTCCATAAAAAACAGCTACAAATCACTAGCTGTAAACTAAAATAGAATAATTAATAAAACAACTGTTATTAAGTAAATAACATTATAAAAACACAATTAGTTTAATACATAATTTATTGTTGTTCTAAAGTAATTTAAATTATAATTATTACTATAAAATACTCACTTTTTCCAAGTACAAGTCATCGTTTTCTTTGCCACCTACGTTTATTATATGCACTTCTGACATTGTCTCTTTAAAGGACTGTGTTCGACTGCCACTTAGAATGTAATAAATTGAATCTTTCCTTAATCTTATCCTTTTATATTAAGTTTGTAAGCTTACGACATAGCGTAGGAGATTTATATTTGAAAAATATAATTTTCTGCGTTCATTTTTTAACAAAATAACTAGAGTTAAATTATATGTTGTACGTTGTTTAATATTTTAATTTTTCTTGCTCTGGTAACTTGTTAGTAAGGCAATGTCTCGATAATTCGGCGGAGCATGAAGCCAAAAAAAAGACGGCTTTTCATTTGTGGATGTAGGACGAAACGGATAAAATGACTGAATTGATTTATTTCCGAAGTATGTTTAGTAGATACGAAATGGATTTAGAAAGTTGCCGGTTAACGGTTCCTTAGGAGTTTTGATGAGAAGGTGAAATGTCAGTCGCTTTTACAGGAAGCGTGGGTATTACAGAAGAAGAATAATGTAATGATGCAATCTCTTCATAGGACATGTAGAGTCAGGTATGCAAGTACTAGCGAGGATGTCATATCGAGGTGAGAATGAAGAAGAACATGCTTAGTTGTCTAGATTAAGTAAGAATTAAGTTGTAAGTGAGCGTTAAAGCGTGAGGCGTACAGGGGTGTACGCTATTTATGACGACAGTAGACGATGTGAAAGAGATATGCAAATAAAGCTATTCACACAATGATGCTACGCTAACAAATCGAAATATTTATAATCACCTTTTACGCGCTTTGTCACCAATATGCTCCCAAACGGATTGACCGATTGAGATGAAAATTTGCAAACATATAGATATGACCACGTAGATGGTTTTAGGCGAAATAAGTTCTAAAAATTCAAAAATTCATTTCTCGCTTCGCTCAACATGGGCACACTACCGAGATTTTGCGAGCGCAGCGTGTCAAAATCTCGGTAGTGTTTACCTGTACCGTGTTTACCTGTACTGATTACCTTATTAAAGAGTGATAAGTGATTAACATTTTTCACATGCCGATGCTAATAAATAATTCTACAATACGGGCGTATAATTGCTAACAGTTTATCATACGACTTATAAGGAAGCATAAAAATTGTATTATAAATTCCGTTTCCGTTCCAGTTTAATAAAAACAGGTCTATCAATTATCATTATAAAATGAAAGAACGTAGCAAAATATGAACCTCAACAAGTGCTAGTCTAAAATCTAAAATATTTATCAGCTTCACGCTGTATCCCGCACACAGCAGGGTAGGCAGGGGGAACCTTGTGTTAAGACACTACGTTCCTCACTTTCTTCCCAAATTCTGGAGGCATTGCGTGTTGAGTGGCAGAACTCAACGCCGCGCTTTGCCTCGACACCAGTGACATCTCCTTAATTATTTATTAGAATGTTATACAGTAAACTATAATTTCAATCTAGGTAAAATGCTAAAAGTGACTATTATATTTATTTTCATAAGGATGAATATCAAAATGGTGCGGTAACGGTCGCGTAGCGACGGTTGTTATTAACATTGCAGAACAAATTGCTTGTCAAATTAGAAAATATATTAATATATTAGAATATATGTGTAATATAATGTTATATAGCCTATAAAACTTGAAGATCCAGAGAACTTAGCGTTCAAACAAACAAACAAACTCTTCCGCTTTATTATATAAATATAGATTAAATCGATTAACCAATTTAAACCGATTAACTAATAATTAATTGAACTGATAAGATTTACCTGATAAGGCAAGCATGCATTGACAAACTCAATTGTTTGAGGTACTACAGGTGGTGTACTTTCTGCGTTACTGCTGCATTTTTAACATTTTGTATTTTCATTTTTTAATCATAAATAATTCTATATATTACGATTTTTTTGTCAAGTCAAGAA
This sequence comes from Heliconius cydno galanthus, assembly GCA_036379175.1. NCBI lineage: Eukaryota > Metazoa > Arthropoda > Insecta > Lepidoptera > Nymphalidae > Heliconius > Heliconius cydno. Next base: position 1,178,371 of record JAKRZM010000316.1, read on the forward strand.
ATTTATTTTAACATTTTATATTGAGTAAAAGGAAAACTGGCTTTTTATATGACAAGTTTGTTTGCCAACGCGCCTACGACAATTGTAGGAGCAAATTTGCAATATCATTTTTGTATCGACTATAAACTTTCAGTGTATCTGGTTGAATGAACATACGTACAATATGTTCTGAAAACTGAGATATCTTCTTATAGTTATCCCCCAAATAACACACTAAATTCATCATTTATACTTTATTTATTATGAACCTCAGGATTAGCGAGTTTTTAACACGACAACCCACAGATTTAACAGTTCTCTAAACTTCCAACTCCTCTCCTCTCCATTTTTTGGGAATTTGCAGGTCATAAACAAGAAAAACCTGTTGTTACCCGTCGCTATTGCAATAAATGAACTAAGTAGGTCAGGATAGTGGGTAATGGGTATGCTCAGTGCATTTATATTTATATTTTCAGTTTCTATTTAGTAATAAATTAAGTGGAGACAAATTACCTTAGATTATCAGCTGATAGTAAGCCATAAAAAATATCACATAAAATACGAAGAACAAAATAATTAATGCCAATTTTAATTAAAATTATTACCATGTTGATATATAATACAAAACGGACGATTACAAAAATGATTGCTAAGAATTTATCATATTATAATCTACGAAAAAACAATAAACTTCTATAATAAATTCCACTTGTATTCGACCTTTAATTAAAATAAACGAACGTAAAATATAAACTTCCATTTAGAAAGTATTTTATTGTTTATATTTTATTGTTCTGTTTCGTCTCAAAATACAAAATTTGCTTTATTTTAATTCGTTTTCCAAGAAAGAAGTTCATCGAGCACAGCTATCATCTCTGGGTTGCCGCCAAGTCTAGCAACCTAAAAACCAAATGAAAAAATGCCCTTAAAAATACTATTACCATATGAGACATTAAAATGTAAATTTTTATAACTAATATGCTTTAAATCTTATAAAAATAAATAAATTTATTTCTAGTATAAATTTTGGGAAACTGATTATAACTTAAAAAATCTATATAAAAATCAAATCAAAGCTTCACGCTTTATCCCGCACACAGAAAGGGTAGGCAGAGGGAACCTAACCATAAGACATTCCATTCATTCCTCACTCTCCGCCGAATTCTGGAGGCTTTGCGTGTTGAGTGGCGGAGCTCAATGCTGCGCTTTACCTTAACACCAGAGCGATGAAATGAAAATATAAATTTAAATAAATATGACATATCTTCAAGTGGGGATCGAACCCACAACCAGTCGCGTTGACCTTGGCGTAGACGCCACGAATGGCCTCAAAAGGTGCGTTTTAAAAAACCCTTGCTCATTTCGTACTTAGGTACGTCTATTTTTTTATATAGATATGTTTTAATCAATAACATATAACGTTAGGTCCTTAAAATATTAATAAATTTAATTACAAGATTGCAATTTATTTACCTCCTCTCTAGCTTCTTGATCCAATTTTTCTAAAACGTCACATGTGTATTGCAAGCTGCCAATCTTTTCCATTAAAGACACACAGTACTTCTTTAGTTGAACGTCTCGAGTTCTTTGCTTTAAAATATCTGAATAAACTGTTCAGAAAGTTATTTAAAATATTATTTATTTAGCTTCACCCTGAATCCCATACATTGCAGGATAAGCAAAGGCAACCTGGAAACCTAGTGTTAAGACATTTCGTTCCCATTAAGACACATCTGTTACCCACTTTCTGCAGAATTCTGGAAACAATGCGCGGGTTTAGTGGCGAAAATGAACACCACGCTTTACATCGACACCAGAGCGAAAAATGAAACTATAAATTTAAATAAATATGTAATTTACTAGAGTGGCATCACTACTGCCCTCCTCATATTATAAAAGTTAGTATAGGCAAGTACAAAGACAAAACAACTTAATCATTAGCAATTGAGTAATTATATCCACAACCATCAGCTCATCGGAATAACCTGATAGTATGCAATTATTCCCTACAATATTTCAAAGAATATTCCTTAACTCCTAAACGTTGAAGAGCTCTACTATCTGATATCATCAGCCAGCTCAGTAATATGATGATGAGTATAAGACACAAAAAGAATATCATAAGAAACTATATTTAACGTATGAAATTATATGGTGAAAAATATTCAATTTATGTATTCAAAATTATAAACACTACAGAGAACTATAAGAACAAGCCAAATTGAATGTACCAATTTGAAAGTTCCCTTAGTTTCTGATCACACCTCGTACTTCTCTCACAGTGAACTTTGAACACAACACGTTGAGTTAGAGCTGAGAAACTTTGGTTTTATTTTTTCTTCTCTTCTTCTCTCGTAGAAGAATCTTTTCAATTTATCAAATAAATAACAGTTTTTAAGGATACTTAATATTGGTTTGCCTTCAGGTGTGCTCAGCGCGTGTATGACAGGAAAACTAAACTTGCCCTCCGTTATATCCTCGCAGAAATCGTGATCTCTGATTACCTAAAAAATTCAATTAATTATATCTTAGAGTACCAATCTTTCCTCCCGATTTTTGAGATATTATAAATGGTTATTAACCCATGAGGATCACGTTTACAGTAGCCTCATTCAGGACTTATGAGTTGTTGTAGTAAGTTTTAACCAGACCCAGGGAAGTCATGTTAATTATAAATAAAAAAAAATGTCCTGCTAAATTTCGCTGAGCCTCATTTTTTACCATTTTGTTTTTTTTTTGTTTAATTTTTATTTTCTTTTATATTTTGAGCTTGTTATATAGATTGTATTTTAGTATAGTGAACAATAATAAACTTTTAAAATTTTAAATGTATAGGAAGGATATTTTATGGATTTTGATTTGGATTTTTTATGGTGTTTGCTGTAGATTCACATATAGTAGGCAGAAGACATAATAAGAAGGATAAGCAAGGATAACTTAAGAATTAAGACAGTCCATTCTTTAGTTTCTATGTGAATTAACAACACATCGTGTTGAATGTCGAATCGGTAATGATAATAACTCTATCCCCTAAAATAGTGATCGAATCTACAACCAATGTGTTTACAGTAAGGTGCTTGTCCCACTTCGCCTAGGAGGTCTAAGTAATTGTTACCTCTATATCATCTTCTCCCGGCCATTCTTCTAAAGCCTAAAAATTTAAAAATACTTTATTCATATTTTAAATTAAAAGACAACAAAAAATTAAAAAGAAAAAGAAAAATAAAAATTGAAAGACAACCATACTACGCTTTTAGTATATAAGAAATTACTTAAAGTAACAAACTTATATTTTAAATAATATTAATTTTGCATTATTAAAATTTTTTATCTTGACTAAGCTAGATTAAAAAATTGTAATATGTATAGATACAGGATGAAAGCGTAGAAGTAGAAAGCTTTTACGGGAGCAAATATTAAAATATTTCAAACCCATACATAAAAAAAATATATTATCAATCTTTTATAGAGTAGCCAAAACTGTGGTTTCATTTAAAGTAACGATTACAAAAACACTGTATAAATATTTTATTAATAGCATCTGCACAAAAAACAAGTGAAAATGAAATAAAATAGAATTTTATGTATAAATTAAAATCACCTCTCGATGTTTTAAATTGCAATAATCATCTCTAATTTGAAATAATCTTCCCATAATAGAAATAACATTACTGTAATCCGTCTTGTTGTCACTATATAGCTGCATCAGCTCATACGCCCCACTGAACATATAGCCAGTCTCTGAAATTGCAATTATTTTTTTAGCTTCACGTTGCATCCCATATAACATAGATAGATATAACATAGAATAGATATAGTACAGGAATAGATATAATATATAAGATTTGTTAAGTTTATTAATGTTATTTATCTTTTATTTTTTGTGTTATGTATGTATGGTTAAATTATAAGTGTAGTTTAGATTAATGTAGTAAGTAAAGAGCGCTTCTTGCCTACAAACTCACGAGTTTGGCAAGAGATTTTTTATATATTAAGATTGTAAAAAAAATAAATAAATAAAAAAAAAAAAAGTAGTGTCAAGACACTCCGTTTACACCGCAAAGAAATGAAACAATTCATTTTACCCAGGGCGAATAAAATCTACGACCATCTACATTTTAGAAAGTTTGTAAATGTACATTTCAAATTATTATGGATTACTTACTGAGTTCAACCATTTTCATATACTGTTCTACTGTAGGGCATACAAAATTTTCACGCCAGTGAAGGTCCATTCCTTGTCCACGCAGACCCCACAAGAAAGACTCTGCCATTATTTTTGAAACCTGTTAAATAAATATAAATTGACTAATCATCGCCAGATATTCGACTGTCCCATCTAGTTGTTGCCAGCCACTTTACATATAGCCTTCTAAACGTTATGAATAATAACAATAAATAAATCTTCTTATAATAAGCTCTAATTCTTATATAATAAATATGATAAACTAGATTAAGATAGCTAGATACCCTGACCAAGTACTAGAAGGACACCGAAAGGCTAACCGCGTCCACCAGAACAGTAGGCCATCGAAAAACTATAATATATTGCTGTTTTTAACCGACTTTAAAAAGAAGGAGGTTATCAATTCGACTGTATTTTTTTGTTTGTTCAAAACTTTTTTATACTAAAGATTAATTTATTGTAATAATCAAAAGACAGAACTAAGTAATCTTTTTCATTTCCTCTTCAAAAATATGTATTTACAAGGCAGAAATAAAGTATTTTATGTTAAGTTTTTTATTTTACCTTTGGGTTGATGTCGTAGGACTTCGTGAGGACTAAGAATATAGCGTGACACGAGGCGTTAAGGGTTATAGGAACTCCGTAGACATTATGTGCGGCTGGTAGCCCTCGACGCAATTTACTGTCGTCTTGAATATCATCCAGTCTATATGGTATAAGTATATAAGTTATAAAATATATTAAATCTTATCTAAATACTTATTTGCACCCTTAGGGGATGAATTCTAGAAAACCATGAAGCACATGTTCAATTAGATATTTTTAAGAGTCTAAATTTCAAATTTTATAATAATCGGTGGCGTTTTAAAGATTTTTCCATACAAATGTTCAACCCCGTATTTGCACCCTTAGAGGGAGAATTCTAGAAAACGATGAAACACGTGTTCAATTAAATACTTTTAAAAATCTAAATTTCAAATTTTATAATGCCGATTTAAATTTTTTTCCATACAAACTTTCAACCCCTATTTCACCCCTTTAGGGTTAAAATTTTTCAAAACCCCTTCTTAGTGAATGTCCAGGTAACGAAAGTAAACATATGTCCAAATTTCACGTTTCTACCATCAGCGGTTACGGCTGTGCGCGCGTCTTACCTCAGTCAGTGAGGACAAGTCCTTTTATATATTTAGATTAATCCAAGTAGATGAGCTTATGCCGAATGGTAAACCATGGGAATACACGCCGGGATTTATACCATGTAGTATAAGACGAAAAATGGTGATGGTCATTCTTTTTACTATTTTAAATATATGATTTTACCAGTTAACCCCTCTCCTGCATCCCTATGCCCACAGGAATGCAGGAGACGGGTGGATGGTCCGTGCCCACACCAAAATATTCTGGTGCCTACCCCAGAATTTTTGGTAAGAACAACTTCAGCCTGAAAAAACTACAAAATCGAAACTAAAGGAACACAAAATAAAACATACAAAAGCTAAAGGAGATGAGTGGGGCTGAATAAAATAAATACTTACAGCAAAGACGCGACATGCATCATATGAATTATATTGACAATATTTTCCATATCTCCTTCGGGAACCTTTAGCCAGTGATTGAGAGCCTTAACAATTTTCATCCGCATTTGCTTCCCTGACACTTGTAAGACATGGTTATATGGTAATAAGAGTTCCTGAAAATTTATACGATGAATAATTTATATGAACTATAATAAACTATATCTATACTTATAACAAAATGGTAACGAATCGATGTCTGTGCTTTAAAGATATTTAAAAAAAATGTTATTAGGGACCCTTATCAATGTAATAAAACACAAAACAATGATTTTTAATTTTTTTATGTTTGTCTGTGCGTTTGTTATCGCTATTCTCAGAATCGGGTGAACCGATTTAAATGCGGTTCACTATTGGCAAGCTTCCGTTAACTTATATGGTTTATTTTATTAAAAATGGTTTATAAATAAAAAAGTTATATCAATTTAAAGTACTTAATTCGACAAATTTGCTAATTGTTATAACAGTTTTACTGAATTGCTGAATCTTAAGCTTTCCATTGGTACGATGATAAAAAACAATTCCAAAAATATTATTTCTTAGGGGGTAAGAATAAGAAATATGATTCCTTTAGAATACCCGCTTTTTTATCTTTTTCAATAATAATATCTTCATATAAAAAATATTTATTATTTACTCACATTTTCCATATACAAATCACTATTTTCGCTTATTTTCTGAACGTCCATGTTCACTCTAGAACGCAAATCTAAAAGAAAAGAATCAATGACCACGTGTGTATCCCTCTCTAAACTTAAATACTATAATGAATGCTTGATAATGTTACCAGATTATAAGCTTTTCCCCAAATAATAAATTAATAAATAATTTATTAATAAACTTCTGTCTGTGATGGCTTAGCAAGCGTTTGGCTCCCGTCTTCACGCTTGTGAGCGCGTAGGTTCGTTTGTGACCTGCAAACGTGACAGACGTGGTAGTTATTTCAGTTTTTACGTTAGTATTGACGTATATTTTATTCTCACGTGTACTGAACATATAAATGCTATGGCATCCCGATTAGGGAAACTCATATATATATTTAGAAATCTTAGATCTAGCGCAACTCAGGTAATCTTAAAAATGGTTTATTTTTCTCTTGTGCAGTCTATTTTAAATTACTGCATTCCAGCATGGGGTGGAGCATCGAAATGCACGATGCTTCGACTGGAGAGAGCCCAAAGATGTGTGTTAAAAGTTATCACACACAAACCTACGCGCTTTTCAACGGCAGATTTATATAAAATTTGTAATGTACTGACTATTCGACAATTGTTTATCTGGCACGCTATTTTACGGAAACATAAAAAAATATTTTACAACCAGAATAGTGTAAATTTGAAACGCAAATATAATAAAGTATGTCCGATTGAAAAAAGACGTTTAGCCACCTCAAATAAACATTACGTTTATTTGAGCCCAACGCTGTACAATAAAGTCAATGAATACCTTAAAATCTACCGCCTAACGTTACGAAGGTGTAGAATTGTATTGTATNTCTCACGTGGACTGAACATATAAATGCTATGGTATCCCGATTAGGGAAACTCATATATATTTTTAGAAATCTTAGATCTAGCGCAACTCAGGAAATCTTAAAAATGGTTTATTTTTCTCCTGTGCAGTCTATTTTGAATTACTGCATTCCAGCATGGGTGGAGCATCGAAATGCACGATACTTCGACTGGAGAAAGCCCAAAGATGTGTGTTAAAAGTTATTACACACAATTCGACAATTGTTTATCTGGCACGCTATTTTACGGAAACATAAAAAAATATTTTACAACCAGAATAGTGTAAATTTGAAACGCAAATATAATAAAGTATGTCCGATTGAAAAAAGACGTTTAGCCACCTCAAATAAACATTACGTTTATTTGAGCCCAACGCTGTACAATAAAGTCAATGAATACCTTAAAATCTACCGCCTAACGTTACGAAGGTGTAGAATTGTATTGTATAATTGGCTTCTAACACTAAATTATAGACACTGAAAATCTTATTAAATTTCAGATGCACACATAAGCACGCAACATACACACAGAAACACGCACATATGTACACACGCACACAGTCCCACACACATAAACATACACACACACACACACATATGAGTTTTTTTTTGTATTTCATTGTAAATTTTGCTTTATAGTACCTAAGCAACACTAGGGAGGTGGGCGTTAATAGCCGCGACACAATGTATCACTAATGCGGTTATTATCGTACAAATTGTTTCTTGTATAAATTTGCTAAATGTTATAAATAAATAAATATTACAAAAAACGTTATCGTAAGGAAAAGTAATTAAAGTATATTACAAAAAAAACAAGAAAAGCTAAATTTTAGCTATAAAATCAATCAATAAATTACTCATCAAGAATGGTTGTTAAAACAACTTTAAGTTACTAACATTTAATACAGTTAATTTCCTTTAAAAATTTAGCCAAGAAAATTTAGCCAGCTAGGAAAATTAATTTTTGATGTTTCTTTTAACAATGGCGTTTATAAAAACTTATTTCTATTGTTCATTGTGTTATTTTAATTACATTTAATTGTGAGAAATAAAAACACGTTTATGTAATTTATTAGTATAAATTATGTTATTTTAAATTAAATTGTTTATAATAAAATGATAAAAAAACAATTCTAAACATGGAATATATAAAAAAATTAAACAGGCCGGTTAATATTGACAAGAGAAGCTAAAAGACCACTCAGAAGAATTTTTGTCTCTCAGTTAGTTTGTTCGAGAATTACTCAAAAACGGCTGGATAAAAGTGAATGAGTTTTAATATGATGATAGCCTAAAAGCTAAAGTTAACTTTTATGATCGTTTTTATCCTTGTATTTAATGTAGTTTTAGTAGAAAACATTAAAAATCACACACAGTTATATTACCGCCGATTTTTCCTTCACGAAGGGAGCGGTGAAACAGGTTCACTACATTTCCAAATTTACTCTGCCAAATTTATTCTACACAAAGCAGAGTGATTTGTGATGGATACAGCGACAAGCTAAAAAAATAACTGTAAACACGTTGGTGACAATTAACAAATTTAAGTAATTTAGAACTCTTTTTTCCTTAGAAACAAACATCATAACCTGTGAATGCGAAAGGCCACGTATATTGAGAGTACCTAGATACATATACAGAGGGAACCTAGTGTTAAAACATTCCGTTCCCCACTTTCCACCGAGTTCTGGCAGCATTGTCTAGTGGCGGGACTCAACGCCGCGCTTTGCCTTGACACCAGAGCGAAGAAATGAAAATATAAATGCATATTTCATTTTCTCGAGTGGGGATCGAACCCATAACCAGTCGATTTTACAACCACACTTTGTAATAATCGACGCTATATATATTTATTTCTAATTAATTTTATACTGAATGCAAAATTAACTTATATTTTGATTTGACTTACTTATATAAAAAAATATTTACAACTTGTTATTATCAAAGAAGCGGTTTGGATTGTTGGAGAAAATCTTTAATTATCTCTAAATCCATAAAAGGTATTAAAAAGTAAATAACTACATTTATTATTAGAAAATATCTTAAAATTCAAACAAAAGGAAACAGGATAATTATTACTATAAAAAAAAAATAATTATTATTATAGAAAATTTATGTCCTTATTTTCAATAAAACATCTTTACGATATTATTTATATATTTAATGAGTGTTTCAATCATTTTAATAATAAATAGCTAAGTTATCCATAATTTGAAAGAGTNTAACCAGTCGATTTTACAATCACACTTTGTGCCCCTGCGCCAAGACTGGCCTGGACTGGAAATTTCATATATTTATTTATTGTTTATTCGTTTGTGGCAAACCATGAAGCTATCTTGAAAAAAATATCAATTACTTATGTAATAATCGACGCTATATATTTTTATTTCTAATTAATTTATTTTATACTGAATGCAAAATTAACTTATATTGATTTGACTTATTACATAAAAAAAATATTTACAACTTGTTATTATCAAAGAAGCGGTCTGGATTATTGGAGAAAATCTTTAATTATCTATAAATCCATAAAAGATATTAAAAAGTAAATATAACTACATTTATTATTAGAAAATATCTTAAAATTCAAACAAAAGGAAACAGGATAATTATTACTATAAAAAAATATATAATTATTATTATAGAAAATTTATGTCCTTATTTTCAATAAAACATCTTTACGATATTATTTATATATTTAATGAGTGTTTCAATCATTTTAATAATAAATAGCTAAGTTATCCATAATTTAAAAGAGCAAAAGTTAGATAAAGCCTTAATTTAATAATACATATATCCCATATATAATAATATGTGACAGCCACGTAATATATAGATTTATTGTCGTATAGTGGAAGACATTCAACGTTTTTTCATGAAATTAACATGTTATTTCTTATGATGCGATCTTACATAAGAAATTTTCTTATAGCATGCCTTAATAAAAATATCATATGAAGAATTTCTTAGTCTATATTAGAGCAATTATATAAACTAGATAGGTGCATTTATTTCATGTGTCCTATTGTCTGTACTTGAAAGAAAAAAAAAATATTTTAAATTACTTTTTTATATCATACAAAATTGTAAACGGCAGTGATTGTGCATTTTCTCTATACAAATCACAATATAAAATGACATCAACCTTATTAATCATAATTTTTAAGACTGAAAATAACTGAAAATTAAACATAAAACTCTAAATGATGTGTATAGAAGGATTAGCTGGAGTAAGTAGTCACAGAAAACCCAATGTAAAATGCATTTGACGTTATATTCATCGTCAATTAAAATTTAATAAATAAGTTTATTGTTTTTATATAAAACAAAATTTAATATAATTATTTTTGAGGCGTATTGAAAATATTCTTAATTACAACATAAATTTATTATAAATGGAACTAATTTTAAAGAGAATAAAAGTAACTGTATTCATTTTTTTCTTATATTATCTGTCGTTATTGATTATAGTTTTATATGGTATTTAAAATTGAATTATGCTTTTTAATTATAATTTTTTAATAGTTTTCATAGTTAAAAATTTTCTGTAATATCCAACCCTCCACCTAGAATACAAGAATATCTGAATAAACGTATAGGTAAGTATATTGAATTCTTACTCTCTACAGCAAAGTAGTTAAACACACTTCTACCACAGCTAGATATTCTAAATATTATTTTAAAGTAGAAATTTTATTGAAAGTTTATTATGTACCAGAACTATACTTCCAAAACTATGTTTGTATATTATATTTCGAAATGTGATGCCCCGCAATTCAGGACACCACACTTCGTCGATTCGCTCGATTGCATCCCCATTCTGAGATTTTTTTTATTTTTTTAGAAGGGTAGGCAATAGGAACCTGGTGTTAAGACATTTCGTTGCCTTTAAGATACTTACGTTCTCCACTTTTCATCGAATTCTGGAGGCATTGTGTATTGAGTGGCGAATCTTAACGCCGGGCTTTGCCTCATAATGGATGGGTTTTTTTTGGGAAGAATAGTTTTAGTTAAAATTCTTAATAAATATCTTACACTATAGTCACGGTTCCCTCTGTCAGATCTCAGTCTCTTAAAAATATTCTAATATAAGAAATAATGAGAGCATTAATACTAATTTTCCCTGCTCTGCTGAATAAGAATATTTCTAATACAATATAAGATCGGAACGGAAAGAGAACGAGCCGCAACCGGTATTATAGTGTGAATCCTGCCTTAATTTAACTTGAAACATCATTAAAATAGAGTGCGTAAACATATAAAATAAAATAAAAAGAAAATTCGTTCAAATAATATTTTAATAAAAAAAACTTGCAATCAACTAAAACAGAATAAGCGATGCATATTTGTATATATATTTACACTATTAAACTAAAAACTATTTAATTAAAAACATCAAATGTATAACAAAGCGGAATGTATGACTAAATAATAAAAAAAATATTACTGCTACGAAGAGATTTCTAAAAAAATTCGTATTTATTATTTTTGCAAGCTCAAGGTTTCATTAGATTTAAAAATTGAACCTTACTGTCTTATTTTTAATACAAAATTACAATGCTTATAAACAATTATAAATATAATGTTAAAATAATAATTCACAAAATTTTAAACGATATAAATATAATATAAATTTACGAACGAAACAATATTTTTTCCCACAAAATAAAGGAATAATAAAGGCAGTTATCATTTAATACTCTTCTCTACGTACCTATTGAATAATGTATGAGATAAATATACAGAGTATTTTTGTCAGCACTACTTTAAGCGAAACCACTGTTTTAAGTACTCTATAAAAATCTAATACAATTTTTAAAAAAATCCCAAAAAATAAGAAAGTTTTTTTTAAATAATAAAATTAAGGTTGTAAAATAAAACGCTATTTGTTAAGGGCGACGCACGCAGACATAAACCTATCAAAGGGACACCGCCGCAATCGAGTAGATATTGGCGATGAAGTTCAACGTTTTATAACCTTTAGTAGTATTTTTAATTTTGTAGTTGTAAGTGTTAACATTATTGGTATCATTATGGATAAAAATCGTGAAATTAAAAAAAAATCCTACGTCTCACACTTTTGATACCTATTTTAATTAATTTCTTTAGGTATAGGTTTGAAATATTTAATCCTATATGCCGTTCCCGTAAAAGGAGTGCTGACGCTTCCACCCTGTTTACTTAAGAGATGTTTCCCAAATCAAAAGAATAGGTTAAAAAAACATAATACGCGACGGAGCCCAATGTTAAGATACTCGGTTCCGTACCGGTGGGGAACAAACCGACAACCGTCGGTGCTATACATAATGATTCCCCAATATATTTATCGTTCCGTGACTAGGACGATTTACACGTAACTAATTGTAATTCTTTACAACGTAATATTACCAATTAGAGAAAGAAATTATAGTACAAAATAAGCATTTTTTTTACTAAATAGCATTACTTACTAAGTACAAAAATTAAGTCACAGTATACACACTATAATTATCTTTTTCTAATTTTTGTAAACTTTTAATCAAAATGTTAATGCAACCAGACCTTGTTAAACAAACCAATCCATGTTCAGGAATTACTTTAAAAATTGAACACATTACACATATTTTAAATGGCATTAAAATTTAAAAATATATATAAACGAAAATATGTTACTATATGAACGTTATACAACGTTATCTTCATATAAAAATTTTAATATCAAGTTAAAAAATAATCGTCACATTGATTTGTGTATCATCACTATCGATTTTTTATATGAGTGCAACCCTATTTCAATAATCGGTTTGATCGATTTGTTAAATAATCTGTTTTCGTAATTTTTATTTTTTTTTATAATACATTTTTTTACATTTGATATGAAATAGAAAATTAAACATCTTATACCTTGACTTTGAAGTTTGAAAAACTGTGAAGGGTTTTTATTTAATGTTGATTCACATTTAAAAAAAATGCCTGAATACTTCTATTTATTACCAAATACTTATATTAGAATACTTTAATTATAATAAAAGAATGATTAGTTAAATTACGAAAGTATCGAATAAAGATACCTTAGTGGGAATGGATGGCTATAAGAAAAAAGTTAAATTATAATGTTAATACACATACACATAGTGAAATTTAAAAAATTAAAGAAAAAAAAGATGAAAATAAGAATATTAATAATTAAAAGCACCAATACAAATTAAAGGATCTAAAATACAAAACATTAAGTAAAAATTAAGCCTTTTAAATCTATAATATTCATTTAACTAATAACTTAGATAACCCATGCCAACTACGTTAACAGACTCAGAAACGATTTAAATATTAATTGAAGTTATTCCACACCACACATAGACAAATATTTTTAGAAAATGTATAAAATTTGACTGTTTCCACGATGTGGGAGTACGAATCCTATTATATTCAAATATTTAGACGTTTTCTAAAAATATTGCTTAAGGTTTCTATTGAGGTTAGTATTGGAGTTATACAACTATTAGATAAAACAATAAAATTAATGGTGATACCAATTTTGGTAAAGATTCCGTATTCTATTCTATAATATAAACGTTAAATTATAAATATATTATTTTAGGCCAATTGCATCTCACCATTGAAATCATATCTCAACATCACTTAAGTCATTCATTTTTAATATTAAATAGTGTTTTAATTACACAAATATTGTTCGCCCTTTCAAGTAAACAATTTTTAATTTAATTAAAATGTTTTATTAACAAAAATTTTGAAAAGTAAGAATATAAATTAGATCTCTATATCAATGTTTTTTTTAAAAAAATCTTTTTTAATTGAAACTTAATACTATCAAACGCATACATCAGAATAAGAAATAATAAAAAAAGATGCAAGCGACTAGCATTTATAATAATAAATAAATTTAAAGTTTACTTTTTAATTATTTTGTACAATAAAGAATATTACATTATTAAAAATAATTGCCATACTTCTTTTTACACATTGCCATATTTTTACTCAAATAAAATTTCTAAAAATATACATAAACAACGAAACTTTAAAAATAAAAGCCAATAACCATATCATATGGAAATCTGTAATAGAGTTAACCTTTAGCTTAATTAAATCCTAATTCTAAGTTTAAGCCATCGTTAACAGACAAAATCTAGGTTAAACCGTTAACAGAGAAAACCACTGATTAAAGCATAACTTAAAATAAACCAGAACTAAACTGAAGTTTAACTACGGCTTATTCTTCATTAACTGCCGATTTTTTGTCTTCTCGCCAACTGAGCAACTCGTCTAAAAGATCTTCTAAGTGGGGATTTCCACCTAAGCGCTTAACCTGAAAATTATAAAATTTTATATGATATTATTGCTATATGTACATACAAACGCGCAGTTGTGGGTTCGATTACCACTCAAATTGATCATGATTTAATGATTCAAACCGCGGCGTTGAGTTCCGCCGCTTACCACGCAATGCCTCGAGATTTCGGTGGAACGTGGGAATGGCGGAAATGGCGTAATGGGAACCGAGTGTCTTCAGAACTAAGCTAAACAAAACTTTACCTAAACAAAATGTCGTAAAAATTATAGAACCTACATTGGGATAGAATAGTAATTAATAAAGTTATATGAAATTTAACTGCACCTGATAAAGACTGAATGTCGCGAATAATCTCAAATATTATATTATAAATATGAAGTATTATAATAAATGTCAATGTATGTGAGGATGGATAGCGTTTAGGTCGGTAGTTTTTAATAAAATAATGTTACCTCAGCTCTCGCTTCATTATCGAGCTCTTGTAAACAATCTCTTGTGTACTGGAAACTTCCAAATTTCTCTAATAAAGATATACAATATCTTTTGACTTCCACATCTCGTGTGCGTTGACGTAAAATATCTGTTTTAGTTCAGGATATTATCTTATATAAACATAATTATAATTCTAATGTGTGTGTCGAAACCAAAATCGACAAGACTGATTAAGATGACATACACACATACATACGGCTACTCAACACGCAATGTCATAAAAAGGAGTTTCGCGTCTAATTCACTATATGCGGGATACGACGTGAAGCAAAAAAATATAATGTATTGAAATGTTTGTTTTCTTATTTTTCTTTTTAAAAGGATACGAAGCACTTGATTATCGCCCTTCTGATTCTGTATGGCGTGTATGATAGGGAAACTGAACTTGCCCTCCGTCAAATCTTCACAGTAACTCTTGTTTTCTGAATACTGAAATAATATACATTGATATTTTTATCAGCCTAATTTATTTTTATATAAAATAAATTTAGTGAAATAATTTAATAATAAGACATGAGAATAATAAGAAATAAAACTTTAAATATTATTATAAATCATATTGAACTTACCTCTCGCAAACACAAATTACAATAATCATCCCTAATCTGGAAATATAATCCAAGTAAAGATGATAATTTGGTAAAGTCTGATTTGTTATCACTAAATAATTGCATCAGTCGAATGGCTAACATGAACAGTCCACCAGTTTCTGAAAATAATAACAATTTTAAATATAAATAGCTACCTAAACGAGGCTTTTGCCGCTCATACTTGCTATTAAATTGTAAGCTTATGTGTTATACTCATACGAGTATATAAGCTACATTAATGTAAAGTTTCATCTAAATCCGTACAGTAGTTTTTGCGTACTACTGACTAGCATTTACTTGCGACTTCGTGTCTCCAACAAGATCAAACGCCACGTCGAGTTTCGCCACTCATCACGCAATGTCTCGAAAATTTGCCAGAAAGACGGCAACGAAGTGTCTTAATATTAGACTCGCTTTATCTACCCCGCAACATGCGGGATAAAGCGTGAAGCTAAAAATATATACTAAAAATTTTTAAAAAAAGGAAATATCTCACTTTTCATCGTCATCTCCTTGTATTCGTCTTCGGTGGGACATTGGAAGTTATCACGCCAGTATATTTCTAAGCCTTGGCCGCGGTGCAACTCCAACAGCTGTTCCGTATACACAGTGGTAGCCTGGAATTTCATAAAGTATGCTATTTAAAAAAATGTAGAATTCAAATTTTGAACCCGCACTACTTGGCTTTTGAGAGTTTGAGCTCTCTTTCCAAACGTCTTGACCACTTAAGCTATAATATGTTCACATTCTTTACATTAACAAAAGTCCAAAATATGTCTTGAGTCCCTTGTAACAAAGTCGTTCTGACTTATATGATATTCCTTTACTAAAATAAGGAAGAGAAATATTTTGATAATATTTTTCGTATTTTTATAATATTAATATTGGAATTTAGTATATAAACTTAAAATTTAATTTAATATGCTGGCATAACAAAACGAGTAATATCTCAAATTAAAATAAGGGTGTAAAGCGGAGAATGTAGTGTGCTAGCACTAGGTTCTCAAGTTTGCCACTGCCTATTCTATGTGTGCGGGATGCAGCGTGAAGCTAACCTACAACCGTCGCGTTCACAGTCAGACGCCGTCCCACTACGCTAAAACATAATGACTTTACCAATGGATGACCAAGTTTCAGGGTCTTCTCCAATGCGATGATAATGACATAGTTGGCCGCGTTGATCGTACTCGCTATGCCGTAGATCGAATGAGCTACTGGAATACCCCTTCGCAAGATTGAGTTGTCTTGTATATCGTCCAACCTGTGGAAAATTGTAAACAGTTTGTGCTTATCAAAGTATTTGTAAACCGACTCAACTCTGAGATCGATCTTAAGATGTTCCGTTTTCTTTCATCTATGAAGAGCGATCTCAGCGTCCCTTTTCATAAACAGCTAAGAGCTGTTTATAAATAGGGATCTAAGAAAAGAAAAGTAACTTTTTTTTAATAAAATGTATAAAAATTTTGCTTTGCTTGGCCCGATACGTTCAATTTTTTATACGTTTTCATAAAAAAAAAATTACTATACTAAAAAAAATTACTATAAGCAAATAAACGGTGTGTAAATTAAAAAATAAACGTTTCAGAACAAAAAAAATTATTCATATTTAGAAAACGTATAAAATGTCCCTAAGCCGAATAACAGTTTGAAAATGTAAAAAATAATATTTTCAATATTTATTAATAAAAAAAAGACTATAATTAATAAATTATTTTTATTTTTATCATCTGTGTTGCGTTATAACCTTTACGGAAATAAACAGAATATTTCAAATAACCTTGTAATTAAAATTTAATTCGTTAGTGGCAATAATACGATGTTTTCCTTCAAGTGTAATAAAAACTTACATTTAATCATTTAATTACTAATTTTTTATATATATATATGTGTGTATATATATATATATATATATATATATATATATATAGGTATACATACGTTTTCATCAAGCTACATTGAAATTCTTAACGCTTATATACTAGTACGTTACAACTTATATATGTATGCATAATATCTTTAAGTAATTTTTTACAAATTTTCACTACACAAAGATAAAACAATCTCCCTGCACAGAACACTAAAATATAAATAAATATTTTTAGCATTACAAAGAATAATAATTCAAGACAAAGATTTTGGTAAGATATTAGAACAAGTGAATTAAGTGGTATATGTAGGAAGTATGTTCAGTAGAGATGGAATCGGTAGCCAATAGCCCTATTGGTGCCTTAGCTGCATTGATGAGATGGCGAAACGTCAGCACAGCTGCACTTTTAGCCGTACCTACACATGCAATGTTGGTACCGACGCTGTAATACGGCCGAGAAAAGTGAGTATTACAGAAGGAGAATGAAAAAAAAGATGAATGTGGCGATCTCTTCGTAGGATTTTCATTAATTGTTTTATCTATATCTATATATATAAAATCGAAAGGTCACTCACTCATCACGAAATCTCAGAAACTACAAGTGCTAGGAATCTCAAATTTTGCATACGAGTTATTTATAGGACGTAGGTGCTCGCTAAGACGGGAATTTGCAATATTCGACTTCTAAGGGGTTGTTTTTGGGGTCGAAAGTTTGTATGAAACTTCGTTACTACAAATGCTATGAGTCTCAAATTTTGCATAGACGTCACTAGGACGTAGTCATGGAGACAGAAATTAATAATAACATAGTTCACGCGGGTGAAACCGCGAGCGGGCCGCTAGTATTTCATATAAAAAACAGTATCCCGCACACAGCAGGGTAGGCAGAGGGAACCTAGATAATGACTTATAGTATATACTTACCTATATACTTATGCATTTCTAACTATTGTCTTAAATTATAATTATCACTAATTCCCTAGATTACACCTTTGTGGTGTACTTGCAAAGTGTTCGACAACACGCGATGACTGTCGGTTCATTATCCTCATTCACATGTTACTGATTACACATTTTTCCTATTCCCACTAATCGCATAATATAAGTAGAGGAGAAAAAAATAGAATATTTCCTAATGTAATATCAATAAAATAAAACTTACTTAGACTATTATATAAGTATATAAAACTTTCTTCGTCTGTTTGTTTATATAAATACATTATATAAAACAAAATTAAATAATAAGCTTAATTATTGTCAAACATTTCTTACTATGTCACGTATAACGTGTTGGCGAAGTAATTAGTGCTCAATCGGAACATTTAGTACACCTTAATAAAAAAAACAGATACCTATATAAAATATTTTAAACGGATAATAAAAGAAATAATTTAAAAAAAACGTTGCGAAAGCGACAGCTAAGTAAAAATGTATTTTGCAAAACACTATCTATTGTTATGCAAAATATGTTTTGTATAATAATCAAATTTCTAACCTCCACACTGTGCGTGTTTGTCACCTCATGTCTTACTTAGGTTTCGCTTACGAAGATTATTAGCGAATAAGAACGCATATAATATTTATTTGATGATGACAATTAAAAAAATGTTTACATAAAGAAATATTTAAAGTCGTTTTTAGCAATATTAAAAATGTAGTAACGAAATAAAAAAATACTTGTGAAAAATGTCAAAATCTTAGGTGAAATTCTATCTATTAGGTACACTTATTTCGAACACTATATCAAAAGGACATAATGGGAGGACAATAACTTTTTTAATTACTTATTAATAATAATTTACTCAAAAATCGTATAGTGCAACTCTACAGGTACCTAAATGAGCATATACCACAGCAACAACTCAAGACACCACAACCCACTACCCGCACTACATTAACTAGAGCGAGCGACGCCACGGCCCGCCGCTAGTCATAAAACAAACACTCGAAACGTGTCACGCTAAGTACCAGGTACATAGACAGTTAGGTGGGGTGTTATCGACCGTCTTAGGGCGTAGCCAAGGACCACATCTGCTATGCGGACACTAAATATCCGTTGACCCTTCCGTACTTACCTATATCTATCTATCTATCTATCTATATATAGGTAACCCGTACTTANGATAAAATTATACTTCAACGTGTGTATATTATAAATTGTAATACTATTTATAAACGCGACGGTTTTGGGTTCGATTCCAAAACGAAAGAATTCAGCAGAAAGTGGGGAACGGAGTGTCTCAACACTAGGTTCCATCTGTCTACCCTGCTATGTGCGGGATACAGCGCCCTTTATCTTCATAAAAAAGACTCAAATACATCTTTACTATTAATAAGGTAAAAACACAAATTACAAATTAGGTAATCGTTAAATATTGTTGGATGACCCTCTAAGATTCAGACTTCCATTTCATTTACATAAATTATAAAATTACATTTTATATAATCCTTATGATAAATGACTTTATTTGGGTGTAAATATTATTATTGTTTTGACCTTTTTCAAATAATAAAAAAATATATATAAGAAATAGAACAAATGATTTTATAAAATAAACCCAAAAGCGACATCGCGGACTATAAACGTTTTGTTATATTATAGCCAAATTTTACAAAATCTTTACTTAAATTGTAGCCTATTTGTTATATTGATGTTTCAGCTACATATATTGCTGTAAAGTTTCATCAAAATCTGTTTAGTAATTTTAGCGTGAAAGTGGAACAAATATCCCTCAATATTCACAAACTAGAGATAATGTATGTTCATGTTTATTCTATAGAATTGGGTAACCAATATATTTATTTTGAAAATAAGAAACATATCTATTACTTAATATAAAAAAAATATAAACTGCACGCTGTATTCCCCGAGTAAGAAACGAACCCTTGTGGGTCCCGCTTGTGGGTCTCGTTTAGTTTGATGCTGTGCAGCTACACCAATTTATCGATTTGATAAATAAAAATTTTATATAATTATTTAAAATTGAACAAAATATACGAGTAGAACATATAATTTAAAGCCGATTCTATAAGATATGCATGCATATACATATTCATTTTGAATTGTAAAATAATTAATTTAATAATTTAATGACAGTAAGTTACCTAGTTTATAGGCACTTAAGAAAAACCTCAAATTTGTTTTAAAAAACAATTATTTACATAATAAGATCTTTAGTCTTTGCGATTTTTATGCATTTTCACACTGTTTCCCGTACATAGCAGGGTAGGCAGAGGGAACATAGTACTAAGACACTCTGTTCCCCACTTTTCGCCAAATTCTAGATGCATTGCATATTGAGTGGCGGAGTTCAATGCCGCGCTTTGCCTCGTTACCGGAGCAAGGATATCAAAACATTAAATATTATATTCCCTCGAATGATAATTGAACCCACAACTGTCGCGTTTTAATACATTTTAAGAGAGTAGTTGCTGATTAATATATGAGTGAAAAAAAATGCTATCATTATTACCATTGAAGTATAAATTTTCAAAAAAATATATAAATTAAAATCAAAATGCCATGCCATGCAAGTGTTTCAATGGAGAATAGGAGTGTCTTAACACTAGGTTTCTTAGTTCCCTCAACCTACTCTGCTAAGCGTGGGATACACAGCATAAAGCAAAAAATAATAATTCACCGACAGATAAATTCAACCTTGGTCTTCTTGGAGGTGAGAAAGCTGAAAAGCTGAAAAGCATTTTCACACAACACATTTTCCAAAAACTACTTTTAGATACCAAAAACAACCTGATAAATGTAATATGAATACTTTCATTTGCAATTACTTATACTAAAAAAATTATGATATAGTCCTCAGTAACGTTACACCAACAGATTTGAGAAACTGTGGGAAATTTTAATAATACTACTGTCAAATACAATGTAATGAATTGTTAAAGATTGTTATGTAGATTAAAATTTAGAAGGTACTTATTTGCTTTGTTAAATAATAAAGTGAATTCAGGAGGGTAAGCTGGAATTATGTATGACAAGTTTAGTTCATGTTAGGCTACCTAGCCAATACAATATACTTATTGTGAACTCAGGTTTTATTTACATTACATATATAATAACTACAATACCATATGTAATGGACAATAATGCATTGCCTGGATACCCCAGGTAGTTTAAAAATTGCCTTGGAATTATACAGACTGCCAGTGACATACTTGAACATATGAATGATATGTATAAAAATCTTCTTTATAGATAACATAACAACAACAAATACTTACAATAAGCTGGAATTGTGTAACATCTGAACTATCTCTCCAATGGCTCGGAGCTTGTCATCACTAACTCTTAACCAATAATTGAATGCCAATGTAAGTTTCGATCGAATTTGTTTTCCAGGCACTTGTTGGATGTAAGTAAAAGGCATCAGTAGTTTCTAAAACAATAAATGATAATTGAAATAAAACGAAAAGCTTTCAAATTTATATAACTTTGAATTTTATTTCTATAGTTTGTTATATTACGTAGCAAGTTGTATTTTTGATTAATTATTAAATTACTGAATACTTAAAAGAAACCCGACAAAAATATTACAATAAAAATGTAATCATACTGTACAGATATTATAACTTACTTCATCTTGGTTTTTGTCACCATCCTTGCTTTTTACTAACGACATTTTAAAGAATTTCTTAATTAATATTTACAAAATTTAAAAATTTTGTAAGTGCGGTCAAAAATCGATTTTTTACTGCAGTATTTTTCAGTCTGTCAAATATACTTTGACATGTGCGAAATAAGCCGACTTGGAACAGACTGGCAAATTGAAATGAGGAATATTTTATATAGAGGAAATGCGTGAAATGAAGTTTAGTTCAGTAAAATTAATTTTTTGTTCCATATAAAAAACATTTTATGATTGATACGTTAAAAAATATGTTTACTTTATAAATTAACATAAATTATTATCAAAATATCTAAACGTAAACAACCTACTCAAGGTTATAGTTTTAGTTTTTAAGTCCTTTAAAATTAAAATAAATTTACATATAAAACTGCCGAGTGGTGCCAGCTTAGAATAGCACCACTCCATCTCATTCCGTGGGTGTTGTAAGAGACGACTAAGGGAACATATCCAAAGAGAGCCCCGAGTAAAAATACATTTATACGCATGGTAAATGAGTTAAAATATATAAAACACTATTATTGGTATATTATTTTATTGGTCTTTCAGAATTAATAACATTTAAAGACATTTTAAATCCATAAATATGCAAAATAAATTCATAACAACAAATTAATTCATTTTTATGTGCAAATTAAATTTAATCCGTATATTTAATACAGTAATATCTAAGTGATACTTGTGTCATGCATTTTCAACTGATATTACAGTTATGATGTTCACCACGNAAAACACTATTATTGGTATATTATTTTATTGATCTTTCAGAATTAATAACATTTAAAGACATTTTAAATTCATAAATATGCAAAATAAATTCATAACAACAAATTAATTCATTTTTATGTGCAAATTAAATTTAATCCGTATATTTAATACAGTAATATCTAAGTGATACTTGTGTCATGCATTTTCAACTGATATTACAGTTATGATGTTCACCACGAGTTCCATTCAGAATGGTCCGGATCGACGACATAAGCTCTTGCAAGCTCTCATAAGCCAAGCCAAGCAGCCGTTGAAATACTTGTGCTGGTAGACACTTGCCCAGGTTTGTCAAGCATGTGAACGACGTATTATATGACAGAAACACAAAAAGTCAACAATTAATTGCCAATCGTGTTGATTTGTTTGTTTGCGTATATTTAAAAATTATTTAGTAAAGTAATAAAATAATTTAAATTAAAATCTATTAAAAATGTTAATTAAATAGGAACAACAAACTATTGTAAATCTATTATGTCGGCTCGCAATTATATACTATCTGCACGGGAAAGAAATATTAGTAAACTTATTGATTATTTGCCGCAAATAAATCAACAAAAATTTGATTATCGTTCAAGCCAAGAGCTGCCTCCCCTTTCTGCTAATACAACTGTTCTGGCTAATCGAAACTTAAAGTACTCTTATAAAATACCACCCTATGGCGACGATAGTCCCGAAAGAGCTAGTACTCCATTTTCAGACTTTTTTTCAGAAAGTGAAACAGGTTTGTATAATGTTTTATATGCTAAATAATGTAATTATTAAAAAATATTATTTTCTTGATCGAATTTTTATTTTTGAGATTACCATGCAATAATACCATTCTTTTGGATCTGTTACATTGATAAGTGGCCCCAATAATACATTTTCTTACGTATCTTCCATGTAAAGACAGCAATCAGACAATTCTACTTTTTGTATAGATTTAACTTTTTTCTAAAATTATTGCAATTACATCATTGTTGCACATTATTGATATTCATATATCTTGAATTCACACTTTATGCCTAGTGAGGTAGAGGGCAGAGATAAACAAGTATGATGTCAATCATAATCTTTTAGGTACACCAGATTTTCGAAGTGAGGAAAGTGACAGCAGTTCTGGTTCAGCCTTTAGAAGGAATACAGCAGAAGCTACGAAAAAATTAACATATGAATGGGAACAAATTGAGAGAACTTTGTATGATGAAGTTGGAGAAAAGAGTAGTAGACCTCAGATTCTTGAAGAATGTAAACAATGGAGGCAGTTGCATCCTCAACTTAGGTATTATTAGTTTTTTTACATACATTTATAAAATCATGAAAATATTACTGTTGCGGGATTTGAACCTATACCTCTTGGAAACCATCCAAGCACTCTGACTACTATGCTATATGTTGTAGATTAAAAAAATAGAAAAATTATCCAAATAATCATAATTAATAAACTATATTTTATTTCTTAATTTTATTGTTTTAAAATACATTTTTTTTGTTATTACATAAAATAAGTAATTTAATATAAGAGAGTATAAGTATAATTTACTTCAGGGTCATTGGTAAATCTATACAATTACCAGAAAAACGTATATGCTACCGACAAATGGATCATGAAGAAGTAATTGCAATGCATTACAGTGACTATGAACAGTTCAGTGAGAGTGAGGAAAGACTATCTCAAAGCAGTACTGATGTCACCCCAGAAAATTCCCCTAGAATTCCCATTAATGGTGATGTTTTATATGAACCAAAGCTATCAAGGGAAAAGGTTTCTTTCAAATTGGAAGAGAATGTTGACTTGCCGAATAGTTTTTGTTCGTTATTGCACATAACACCAATACATATTAGAAGTCCGTCCCATAAGAAAAGACATAATGCTTCAATACTTAGATCTGATTTGGCCTCATCAAGATGGATGAGGAAAAGACCGGAATCTTCTATACACTGTGAAAGGAACAGTGCCAAGTCCTTTGTTTCCCTAGATCCTAGGAATTACATTGCATCTGATAATAATACGTTAATGAATGCTAGAGTGTTAACAGCAAGACATAGGGAATTGGCTCGGCTTGAACCTTTGTATACAAATGAAGTGGCGAGAACTAGTAATAGTGTGCCGCAGTTTAACTTACGGAAAGTGTCTCTGCCGCCATTACTGTTGGAGGAAGAAAAGAGGAAAGTGTCGCTAGGATCAGCTAAAAAGGTGTTGAGGTCTAAAAAGACACCAAAAGGAAACAAGGATAAAGCAAAAAATGGATAATATCCATATGTTTTTAATTTTCGTTGTCATTATTAGATGGATTGTAAACTAAATACTAATTGAGAAAAATATAATAAAAGAGAAGAAAACATTTGTATCAAGGATAAAATAATGTAACTTAAATACAGTTAACAAAGTCAGGTTTTGAAACATTGTGTGTTAGTGGTGGATTTCAATATTACACTTTGGTTGCCTTTACAGAGAAAGATAAAGAAATAAAAGGATAATATATCACATTTTTCATTATTATATTGGCGAAAGCAATACATAATAATTATTATAACATTTAAAAAAAAAAAAAAAAAATCATAGAGAATGAAAGTAAATATACACTTAGTTTTTGAAAAAAAAATCTATAGAAAAGGTGCTAAAACTTTGTTTTTGAGTTATTACTTCTACAGAAATGAGCTATCTCAAATGTATAGGTATGACTTATGCACAATTCAATTTAAAATGAATCAACATTTTAATTTATCAATATTTAAATTTTTTAATTTGAGTTCTAATTCTCTATTGCTTATTTTGATATAAAACAAGTACTGTAAATTTAATTTCGAAAAATCTAGTCAAGTTATGTTTTTTATTCAATAGAAATTATGTATTTATTTATTTATATTAATAATTCTTTAATTCTGTCCGTCCAAGAGTTGTTAAGAATTTGTATAGAATATTAAATATAGTTTCAAACAAATAAAATATTTGCATGTTAAATGTTTGTTTTTTTATTTACTTGACCTGACTGACTGACAATGTATAAGTGTAGCAACTGGTGGTAAAAAAAATGAAATTATGTACAGTCTGCGAGGTCTAAGCTGAGCTTTGAATTTTTGAAAGTATTTATTCATATCCAGGTGCAATGCTATCGACGGATCAACGGTTCTCTATGGTTAGAGGCCCTCAGTACCTGTCTATTTCACTCCATATTTAAAAATGATTATGGCAGATATTTGAGAATTTATGATTAAGTAAGTATATTAGTAAAGAATAATCTCTAAAAGTTTCATAGGCACAGCCCAATGACATCATACCAGGTGGAGGAAAATGAATATATTTAATATTTCATTCCCTCGATTTGGAATCGAGCCCACAACCGTCGAGTATACATATAATCACACGGTTGTACTCCTGCGCCATGACTGCCTAAAAATCCTATTTTTAATCAAATAAAAGAAAAAATGTAAGTTAAGAAAGATAAAAACCTGTTAAAACTTTAATTAAGTATGTCATTCTAAAAGCAATAAAACCACAATTTCAAATACAAATACAGAATTTATTTTGATATTTACATTATTTGCATTTTATTAACAATCAACATCAACAATATTAAATAATTTGTTCTCGTGGTGTGATACATTTCGAACAGTCGGGGTAATATTACATTTTCCCGAGTTGTGCAGTCGTTTCGCTTTAGTGCACACAGCAACATTTCCAGCCACAAATCATAGCAAGCCAGTTTACTTTATACTCTATTTATTTAGCTATATTCTTTTTAAATTTTGGCAGTTTGTATGGGAAGTGTTGCTATCGTACAATTGTCGAGGCTTATGTAATATTACGTGATAATGGCAACACACAAAACTTGACTCGCTAATCAGGTCTCTAGTTTACACTGATACTATAAAATCGATTATTTCCACACATCGATTTTAAAGTGCCAGCTGTTGGTCTAACGGATGATACAAGTTTCCACCAGAATAAATATTTGAATAAAGTGTAAATAGTGTTTACACGTGATTCCATTAGCGAGAGACGTGGTTTTAGAGGAAACTCGTATGATCCTTAATAAGCGTTTCGTTTTTGTATCTTTTCGCAAGTATGGTGATATAACTTTTAAATGGCTGTCTAGAAGCGGTGACGTATGGGGTTACGATATGAGAAATTTGAGCAACTGCGAAGAAAGCTGTGAGCTTGAGTTCCTGGGCTGCCATGAAGAATCGGGATTTCATAATTAACATACAACGAAAACAAAACGCTATGAACTAGTATCGACTTAAACCTGGCTAACAAATGAAATGTATAAATGTGTTCAATCAGAGGAACTGAACGAACGTTAGAAACAAAGCAATGGCAACCCGCGACGTAAATGGCGGCATCGGGCCAGAATCTGGTCAAGTATGGACATCGCTCTGTCCCGGCACTGGCGTTTGCGGATTTTATGAATGACATTAGACATAGATAAAGCATTTTAATATATTTTTACTTATAATCTAAAATTCATAAGTGGCTAAATATAGGCTTAGGTTTTATAGATCATATTAAACGTTTTAGGCAGTCTAGGTTTGCTCTTGGACGCCTAACTAACGCCGCACGCGTCAGTGCTGTAACAGAACAAAGAACAGCGTCGGACCCTCACTGCTATAGCGATCTCTTCTTACTATTTTTTATATTTTCATTTACACAATATAAATTTAAATTGTTATATTTACCTCACAGCCATCATTATATATTGATTCTACGTTAATTAAGAGGACTATGCGCATAACACGACAGATGGCGTCAGCTTACAAAAAGGGTCTAGCGTACATTCGTAATATAGAGCGTTAAGATTTTAAATACGTATATAATACATAAAAAAATCATCATTCTGTTCTAAAAACGTTAACAACCTCAAGCTATTAGCAATAGTCAACAATGTTGTTAATTCTAGGATTTAATTCGCACTGAACATGGAACTACCTAGATGCGAATAGGCGTTAGTTATATTTAATATATAGATATAGAATTAATGAACGTGAGAATACAGTACAAGTATACTTGGTGATGTTTACACTTGATTCATAGATCATTTTTGTATTTATTATACGAAATAAATTCTTTCTGTCTCTAATAGGTACATCTATTCTTTGTGCGTGCTGCACGATATACAATGTTAATTTTATAACAAAAATAATAAATGTTTCATTTTTTGGTAATCTAAGATCCGATTTGTACTACCTCGTCGTATATTAATATTTCTGTACATAAAAATTATACTAATAACCCTTTGTAACCATTGGCATCCATAGATCCATAGACAAATGGACTTCTAACTAACAATAAACTATTTTTCTCTAACTTTTAACCGGTAACTGGATATACAAGGCATCTATTGATATGGCGTATAACGACAAGCGCAATTTTATTATAGTAAACACTACAATATTACTAAAACCAAAAATAGAACTTCTGGGGGGGAAACGTTACAAATCGGATCGTTTCAAGTGATTGAATATAAGACAAGACGGTTTAGAATTTTTCACGTCGTAGTGGGTCACGGTCGACTCAACATTCATTACGTACGACATTAGACCTCAAACAAACACGCGCAGAAGGACTCAGCTATATTCTCTCTCGTTAAGGCGATTACAATTAGACACTATTTAAATTGCACACTGATCCACCTCTATAAACTTTTAATTGCGATAAATATTTGTAATGCTGTATAAAAATATTAAAGAAAAAAATCGTCATTTAGTATTACCCTTACATTAACATTCATTAGCGTGTATTTTACATTTTTACAATGAGACGTCCGAACTCTAAACCTATCTAGCATACAGTGACAGAAGCCTAATTCACAACAAACTACACACGACAGTATCGAATATAAACTTTAAAGCAGCCGTAGCCATCTATTTTTAATGCAAAGGAGGATTTATTTTGAAAAATTCTTACGTAACATACAAAATTACATTTGACTATTTACAAAGAACTAGTAATGTTAAATAGAATTCGAGCATAGCTGAAGGCGGTACTCTAGCCGTTAGTTAGGCATGCATGGCTTTCTACTCCAATCAAAACTAAATTCTTTTAAACTTTCATAATGTGACTGAGGCGGCTGTTAAAGTAAAACTTCTGAATATTGAACCCAAAGCATCCATAAGTGGAGACGGGAGGCAGTACTAGTACAAACATTCGTACGTTTACCGGCCCGGCCCTAAATAGGGATCTGTGACACCCTAAATATTTTATAATACGATTTGAAACCTGTCAATTTAAAATTGGGCATTATTCGTATTGATTACTAAACCAAACTGGTGATTTCTAAAAATGTACATTGAATAAGAAAAATCTGGACAGACCAATTAAATGGTTTAAACTATCTATCGTGCACAACCATCTCATTTTAAGACATTAGTTAAATTTAGATTTAACGTTCGACATTGATGTCTTGTCATACATCGTTTATCTAGGCATCGACATTATTTTCGTGTAGCTAACTCCTATATATTTCCGAAAATAGTGTTGAAAGTTAAAACGAACGTGTGAGTGCAAATATGAAGATATTATACTATTACTCAAATTCGAAACAAATATTTTAAAAAGAAAAGTATAATTAACCTAAGATATTATATTACATGAGAAAAATATGTGAATACAATTATCACATCTGTTGTTAGGATTATTTAAAATAATTTTTATTGCATGAAATTCGGAATATCGATTTTGGCTTTCTAAACGGTGACTACGAACTATACTTGTACGAGAATCGATTAAAATCTGTCTCGATTTTTGTACTTTACCTAAAATTTTACATGATACGGGGCATATAGTACAGTTATGGCAGTATGTATACTCAATTCCATTACGAATAAGTTGTGATATCGTTTGGACCGAGTTTCTTTATGATAAGACTGTCATACCTGTCTAGAACAAAGTAGCACCTGAACAAATTGCCTGGAACGCTCAAATTACTTTAAAACGTTTTTTATTATATTTAAATACTACTTTATTTTAAGTTGGTATGAAAAAAAATCTTTATCCTACATATAAAATATAAGAGTGGTGTCGCTTATTCTAATAAGAAATATGCCGAAAACATTTGGTGAAACGGTGTTAATGTTAAATCCCCTTTGACAAATTATTTTAAATTTCGTTTAATAATTTTATTTTATTTGACAGTTTCACCACGTGTTCCAGCTCTTAGGTCCACACAGATTATAACTGACAAGAAATAACAAAAAAAATAAAAAATAAAAGTACATACAATTAAAAAGAAACAAAGGATCTACTAGTAAATGATAAATTGACAGTTGTATCAACATGTTGATGTGAACATCGTTGTCATATTAATAAAAATATTAATAACATTTACCAATGGAGACTACGTCTGCATGAACCCCACGGACTATGTACAGGATGTTTGACAATGAAAATGACATTATTAACTTTTAACAATTCAAACATTGACTAGCATTAGTTGAGGTATTTAATTCGTTAACATCTAATGGTGTGGTGTTACGTGGCGTGTTCGACGCGAGTAGCTGCGACTATTCTAGTAACCTATACATAAATCGTAATCTTCATCAAACATCTTGTAATTTAGTAATAAATTATTGCATTACTTTCGATAACTAGATGAGTTTCTATACGACACTAGAAACGGTGAGGCAAGTCCGACTAAATTAGTAAATTCTAAAAAAAGGAACCCTAATTAACTGCACGATTAGTTCGATTTATTTTAGTCTATAATTTGTTTGCAGTTAATCAAAGTTTCTCCTTATCTAATACAATAATCTATGAGAGTCCACAATCGTCAAAGCACCCGGAGTTTATTCTAAATACATCGCAGGCTTCAGAAGCCATATTATAACAACGTTTTCAAAATAATATCACACATTTAGCGAAATTCACTTCCACTCTGCTTCACGTATAACGCATTGAACATTCTCGCAATGGCAAAACTGTATGTTTATATAATTTAAGTTCTCTTTTTTTATTGTGCAGCGCCGCAACCACGTCCTTTGACAATCCCCGCCCTATTTTAGGAAATAAAAAAACAAACAAAACAAACCAAAAATATTTTCACAAAATTTATTAAAAAAATAAACAAAAAATCTATAATAATGATGTGATTCGGGTAAAATAAATATTTTCTGCGTAGCGTCACACACAGAAAATATTAACAACCCATGTCTACTCTATGATTACAATAATAAGAAAAGATATAATAATAAAAACTAATTATACATTGAAATTAAAATAATATAAAGATGAGCAATGGAACTGTATGCAGACTACCATACCGTGCAAAAAGAAGCTTGAAAGCCTTACCACTAAAATGTAGAATTCAATGAGAATCCAAAGTTAGGTCGAGTCAACTAAAAAAATGTGTTATGTGAGTACAATATCGATC
Source organism: Heliconius cydno galanthus (assembly GCA_036379175.1). Classification (NCBI taxonomy): domain Eukaryota; kingdom Metazoa; phylum Arthropoda; class Insecta; order Lepidoptera; family Nymphalidae; genus Heliconius; species Heliconius cydno. The sequence goes on from JAKRZM010000316.1 coordinate 1,209,619, forward strand.
AGTCGGCGATTAGTTACAGATAAATGCTTAGAATATCTACGTTATAAACATTAAAAGTGAAAAATAATCTACTGATAAGGAATGGTATCATATAAACAAAAAAATATTACGCAATAGTTATATAATCTGTTTAGCAGATGCAATTAAAAGTTTAAAAGGTTCCATTTACGTTGAGCATTAGTGAAGTCCGTTTTGACCTACCCTCTTTGTTTAGTCAGTTGTGTCTCCATACTTGGATGTGTATTGTCAAAATTTTTTTATTGACTTTATACGACCTAATTCACGACTAACATTGACATCGAAAGCTTTCTAACTATAATTTTGACTTTATACATCCATTTATGAGTTTTGAAACATCCTGTATAACTGTTCCGATTGAAAGCCACACAGATTTTCTAGGTGCTGTAAGAAAATGACTGCAGTGCGGTATCCGAGAAATGACCGTCGATAAGAGAAACAGGAAGATATATAAAGAGAATAGAAGTGTTGGAAGATAAAAGAAACAAACAATAATTCAGGAGAACAAAAAAAATCTAGAAAACCGTGTAACGTGAGCGCAATGACAGATTTACAAATAAATTGAACAGATTAGATATTTTTTTTAAAGATGGCAGCAACGCAGCCATTCGTTATGAAGCACTTTGTTCGAATTCATTTGTTAATCTATTTTTGTTTTGTGGAAAACTAACTTGGATGATGTTTAAAACAATATTAAAAAAAACCTAGGTAGGATTTGAAAGACGTTTTATAAGGCTGCCAGATCTCGGGGATTTATATGATTTCCCTTTCTATAAACATTTTAAAAATGTATTAATCATTTTTATTATCTAATCAGTTTTTAAGAAGCTAACGCTATTTTTTGGAAAGAAATAAACACAACTACATAAAAACAAATAGTAAAAACACTCCTAATATATTATGGCAGTATCACATTTTAGAATATCATACTAACAGGCCGATACACTAAGATCTGGCAACCCAAAAAAGTATCGATATCAATCGAATGATTGTATGTTTATATCGACAAAACTAATGCATGATCGATATTGGATGGACAGCTGATACGTTATACTGTAAATGATTGTTAAAAGACACAAATTTTTGTTACAATCTGAAATATTTTTGATCTGTAAAACCTAACATAATATTCCAAGCAAAAAAAAAATTCCATCTGGAAATATTTAGTCGACTGTATTAATGGAGGCTTACAAATGACATAATATACCATCTTAAATCCCAAATATATCCGGTTTGGCAACCTCGTCTTAATATTATAGATATCCGAAATAAGGTAGGTAACCTTTAGTCAACTGTCATTGCTTACGAGAGGTTTACAACTGACATATTATAAAACCGAACCGATATATTCGATCTGGCAACCTCATATTCTAGGACTATAGGACTATTATTAAGGGTAGGGTAGGGTAGGGTAGGGTTGTCGGTGTCAGTTGCTAGGGCCCTATATATAGGAGTAGGGCCCGTCAGTGAGGGCGCTGCACAGCAATAGTCAGGACGCGTCGTCTTTGCCGGTTGTTCGTCGGTTCGAGCGGTACTCTACACCTGGGTCGAACTGCATTAGCACGAAAACCTGGGTATGAAAATTTAATAATAATAAAAAAAAATAGTTTCACGCTGTATCCCGCATACGGCAGGGTAGGTAGAGGGAACCTTGTGGAAAAGTTTTAAGACATTACGTTCTCCAAACACCGCTCAATTTTAGTGTCGAGTGGTAACTCAGTGTCGAGCTTCGTCTACCAAAGCGAGAAACACATAGGAGTAAAAGTTGAAAAAAAATGTATAAGAAATTTGACATCGCTTGATAAGAACGTATGGCCTAGGAGTTAGAGCGCTTGGACAGCCAAGGAGCGCGGGTTCGAGATCCGTTACGTTCAAACTTATTACAGAAGATAAAAAAACATATATAAAAATTATCCTTACCTGATCTGTCGGTAATAAACAGAAGTCGTCAGGCGGGTTTGTAATAACGTATCGTTTACTGCTTGCGTCGCAAGACGACGATGTGTCTCTAAATCTGTACAGTCCTATGCACAGCATGCCGTAGGTCCTCAGCGCCGCTACGAAGAGGTCTCCATATTTGCCCGCTTCACCGAACTGTGCTAGGGGCCCGTCGTAAAGAGATATTTGACCTACTCGGCATCGGTCTCTGTGAAATAAAAAAATAAAAGATTTTTTATTGGGCAAGGTTATGTCAAAAGAAAATTTCTTTTGACAAGTTACGAAAACATGTTTGTAAAAGACGTAATGTGTAATAAGTATGCGTTTTGAAAGGAAACCAGAGGCAAGGAAAGCGGAGGGATTTGTCCTCTACTGGCGCGTTCGGAACGTCGTACCTAATTAAAGAACCGAATAGAACAGATTTTTTTCAGCGTCACACAGCGTATCCCGCATGTAGCAGGGGAGGCTCCCTTTGCCTACCCTGCTACAGTGTTGAGTGGCGAACACCACGCTGAACTAAACGCCGCCGGTTCCCTCTGTCTACCCTGCTATACAAATATATGAGACTAAGGAAGAAAAATCCGTATAGTGTACATAATATAATAGGTACTTAAATAAAATTATAATTTACCTATTAGCCAAGCTTTCGGGCGTGGAGTACCCGCCGCGCAGGCCGGCGCCCTCCGCCAGTATGAGTTCGAGCTCGGGCGTAGCACCCGTTATCAGCGACCGGATCAATGTGAGCGCATTCTGGTTGAAGTATGTCTGGAATTTGTGCGAATTATATATATATTTCCTTTACCCTGCATCCCGCATATAGCAGAGGGAAACTTGGGGTTAAACAGTCCGTTCCCCGTTTTTTACACAGTTTTTTAATTAAAAATATTATCATTAATAAAAAAAACAATTAATATCGAACTCACAGTAGACATAAGCGAGTCCAAGACACTGACGGCGAAGGCAGTCCCGCAAGCGAACGGCTGCGTCAGGTATAGCTCGGTGTCCGGATCGTCATCGTCGTCCTGGTCTAAGAACTGGACGTTGCTGTCGTTTACCAGTTCTATAATTAAATAATTGTTTTACAATCTCTATTTATACTGAACTCGTAATTCATTGGCTTGTACATTGATACTTACTTTACAATTATTAAAATACAAATCATGTTATCACGCACTTTAGTGTAATTCTTACAATCCATTTGACATTTACTCGATTTGAAACGATTGAAAAGATTTGAGAGTTTACTTTGGTTCCAAAGAAGGGTGAAAATGAAATTGATAAATTATTTTAGATTTCGGTGTCCTTGTTTTAATTGTTTCATTTTACATTAAAAAAACTGTAACTTTACTCGTTCATACAACGTTCATCAAATTGCTATTTGGATCGACAAAATATACACCAATAAATACTATACAAAAAAACTACACATATAGAGGTTTGAACCCATAACTACTAAACTACGTGATACCTACCAGTCATCATAGGTACATTAGCGCCATAAGTGGAGCCGCGTCGTTGCAACACTACCGGCGTATGACTAACCGTCAAATATCACAGATTTGATATCCAACGGAACCGGGAAAGCTAAATTGACATCCAAATACTAAAAATAGCACCAATATACTATGTACCCACCAGTAATCATGGGCACGTTGGCGCCATAGACCGAGCCACGTCGCTGCAGCAGCACCGGCGCAGGGCCCACCGGCGCGGTGTTGTTGCTGAGCACACCGATGGTATCGTCGAATGTCATGGCCTTGATGTTCAACGAAGCCAGGATAGCTTCCTTGTCGGCCAGCGTCGGGTCATCGTTGGATGGCACCTTCGCTGACAGTATGCAGCACATGTCACATAGGTTCACATTAACTGCACGCAAGTCGGCCCGGCTTAGCGGTGAACCCTGTTTGTAAAGGAAAAAAATATTTTAATTGATTAGTTCTTAGTTTTGATTAACTTTAAAGTAAAAGAACCATTCATTGTAAATATTGAAAACATTGAAACATGGAAAAATAAATGGTAATAATTTTCTAGTGAGGACTTATGTAATGAGTATAGATATTTTTAAATTAATAAGTATAAATATCTTTTATAACACCTCATTATAAAATTATTTCTATTCTATTCAACTTTTTTTCATCACACAATTTTTCAGTTTCTACCTATTTTAGAAACATTAAGTAATAAAATGTGGGTTACTTTATCATAAGCACAGCTATCTCAAACTATAATTTTAAATCTACGCTAATATTTGATATAAAAATAAAAGACCTACTTACATTCAATACAGAAATCTTGGGCAGATTCTGCAACATCTTCCACTCACGTCTTATATATTCGACGCTACCAACTATGACGACGTGCTTCAGCTCGTGGTAGTGGAAGTTGGAGGCTCGCAACGGCATTACCAAGTTCCGTAGACCTATTAACGGGGAGTCGGGATCCGCAAATAGACAGACTACCACGTGACCGTTGAGGACCGTCATCGCCGCTTGGTTTCTGTCCTGTATTAAAAAAAATGTTTAGTTTTTTTATTTTTAGTATAAAAAACAAAACTTTATTTTAAAACTATTAACTTATAAACCTGTGGTCAATTGGCAATAACTAAGATTGGTATACTGTGATATTCCTGAGATTAGTGCTAAGAACGGACAAACATGCTTTATAATATTGGTATAGCATTAGTACCATATACTTACATAATGTATAGTAAAAGTAGTTTATAAACGCACCATTTCATCTAATCGTACCGAGAAAAACATTCAATCAATTGAGATTTGAAGACACAACTATAAATAGTCTAGCCAACACAACTGTGCCATAACGACCACGCATCCTAACAATAATCAAAGACAAAATAATGTCTTTCAACCAAAGTTTCATAAAATATACATACTAAAATACAATCTTCTAGATTCCTCGCTGGACTCCAATGAAACATTCCCGTGGAGTCATACTTCATTTCAGTCTTTTCGAAGTCGAAATCTTTCGACTGGTCGTCAGCGAGGCCAGCCGGCAAACTTACGCCATTGCTGTTTTGATTCCCGCCACTACTCCTACTCGTTGGCCTAAATTAAAAAAAAATAATAAAATTTGACATTTCCGATTCCCGCCATTTTGTGTTGCGTGCTTTGTACACAGTGCGCAATTCAGAATTCATTTGTGTGCTTTTAAAACTTTGCTTGTTGAATTATTCGGTGATATTTTAGTGGTTTTGTTTATGTTTACGCTAATCAGTTTAGATATAAAAAAAAATGAATATACCAAGTAACTACTAATGTTAAATAGCAAAATCTACAAATATTTGCAAAGAAAACCATTTTAAGTATCTAAATACGTTATATTGGTATATATTTTCTTTTTCTTGGCATATCCATTACGGCTACAAGTATAATTAAAATAATATAATTATATAGCAAATGATATAATAACTGCACAATGCTAATTCAACTATTTCTAAAAAAACTAAGTATCATACACCTGGAACTTAATTTCATTCTTCATACATTCTACAAAAAGTCGAAAAGACGAAAAGTGCCGTGCTTAGATAGGAATGTGATTATTTTATGATGAAAATATGATAAAATAAATTAAAAAATTACAACAATACAATTGAAGATACAATTCTACATCTACACATAGCCGTTCACTACGAAACTGAAAGAAAACATTATCAACGTCAAAACTACCGATAGAAATTATCTAGGTGATATATAATTATATAGAAATTACATGAGTTTTTTCACTTCGTAGGCTAGATGATAGGCTTGGTAATTCGTATCTTGGTCTTGCGTATTCCTGCAAACAGGGCCAGAATATCGTCTCCATTGTTCCGATGAGTTGGAAAGTGCAACACAATGGTAATTATCATAGACAGATATACAATATACATGTGCCGTGCATACATTGTGCACTTCGTGCTAGCAGACATCGAATGCTTGTAAAAAGCAGTAATAATATTAATTTGACAGAAAAGAAAACTTAATTTTTACAGGGTTGATTTTGATTAATTACATATGAATATTATAATAAGATATTTTAGATATCTATTTAGAATTTAATGTGATGTAGGGAATTACCTAGGTATAAATAATTATATTGTATGTGGTAGATAATTACTTATATTATATCGTTTAATCTGTGCCACATTTGGATATTATTATTATTACCATAAAATATTTTTAGTTATCTATACCAAAGGTATTGCCAATGTTAAAATAAAAATGATTCACCTGTAGACTGTAAGGCAGAAAGGGTATTATAACATTAGTATTAGTATATAAAACATTTACTACTATAAAGCTGAATGACTTACGTGTCGGGCGGAGCCCTGTTAACGTTCGGTTTGACTTTGTTGACTTGCCTCGTTGTGTTCATCAGTTGATTAGCTGTTGGTGACAGTAGAGCAGTGGGCGCACTCCGGTGATTACGATTTATTACTAGAAATTTACAAAATTTTACAGCATTCTTTGGTGGCTATGATAATGAGGATATTTTTTTCTCGACTAAAAAAAAAGAAAACAAAGTAATTTGGTCCGACTTATTGTGAGTATATATATTTTGGTGCGATATTTCTATATTATCTATATATATAATAGGAGAAATAGAAAAATCTAACGATGAATTGTAATCAATTTGTGACTTTCTTAACCTACTTCATACATATACACTATAAAAGAGCCTATATAAATCTGTAAAACAAGCATTATATTAAAATACAACACAATGTGTAAAAGATGATTTTTTTGACCATATAAAATTTCACGTTTTCCCATTGCCTATTGAAGATTATATTAATTAAATAATACTTACAACTAATATCTTCGCCCCTTTCTCTAGCGATTTCACCTTGAACAACAAACCAAAACAAAATGATTAGAAATAATTTGAAATTCAATTCGTTAAACAAATGAATTCATCACAAACATTATGCAAAGGTACATAGGATCCAAGCTACAACAAGAAGCTCCAAGGGCATTCATTCATAGGTTTAAAGAAACAGTAAGATGCATGGAAGGTTCGCAAGGCAAAGGGGTACAAACCAGAAAATATGATGTTCCGCTTTAGAGTTAACCAAGAAGCATAGATCAATGAAATCTTCTTAACCTGGGTTCTTATGCGATGCAAAACAAAACTGTAGTTGGTTCGTGTTAAAGGTTAAATCCTAATCTTTATGGGAGGTTCGCTTGCATAGCGATAGTTAGACTAGCTGGGAACATGCTCGATGATGCAAGTCAGACCTCGCAATCGCTTCCAATGCCATGTGCTATGAAAGGCGTGAAGCATCTAAGTGCAACTTGCTCAACCTATGCTGGCTTGTAAATGTGTGGACCGATGAATTAAAAGGAAATAAAAAATCACTCTCATATTTAGTAAATTTCGTATGGACAACTCCGGAAGCAGTAACATTTATATCACTTTGGGAATCGTGTTTTAACTTCATACAATACGTGTTGCTCAGTTGATCCTATGCTAAACCAGTTCTAAACTACTACTAAATGTACGGTTGCTGTTCCTTTACGCTTTTAAATAATTGTAAATAAATGCAGAAATTAATCAATAAGAATTACAAATAAAAAAAAGTATGTGCTATTAATAATATTTCATTTGGTTTTTTTTCAGAACGCGATACCCAAAGCCTTGCCAACAGAATTCACTACGTCCATAATTGTCAATATAAAATTTACAGTGTTAAATTCCTTCGGTGTGTAGTTAAACACTAAAAATAATAAGAAATCACTCAATCCCGTGGGATGTACCTCGAACATGGACCTTCTTGGGCAACTCTGGCGGCGTGAAGGTGGGGGGAGGATGGTGGTCATCTGCAAAACATCAGCACAAGTTCGCATTCCGATACACCACTTAATAATACCTACACATCGCAAGTACTGTTTGTTACCACTTAGTTATGAAATTTGATGATACATTTATAAAAGAAATGACAAATCGGCTTCACCTTAACATAAAGCAAATATTCCAAAAGCTGTGTAGTTAGAATTGACAAGCATCCATATTTTAGATATGCATCAAAAATGTGGTAAAGGTGAAACTGATGTTGGAAGACAAATTTACCATAAAGAAACATCAATTATTTGTATAAATTACATTAAATTAAGTTAATTTAATTAAAACATTCACATGCAACACACTACAACTAACACAGACAATATTTAAACAAATACCAGACAAGCTTGGTGTGTAACTAAAGACTACGCTACTGTTAATATTTATTAGTTTTAGGTAAATTTCTTTAATAATGAAAAAAATGACTAATGTTAGTGGGGATGGTATGATATTTTAGGGGTGATCTTGGGAGGTTCTGAGCTTTCTATATATCTAAAATTAACGATAGTTCGAGCTCTAATAATGTAATTTTCAAATCTTACATAAAATACAGTAGCGTATACCAAATTTTCGTCTGATCTGATGCATTGATCACAGCAAGGTCCACATATTTCTATCGAGGCGGGGCCATCTAATTTTTAAATTAAACGTTTCCTATTGCAACATGATGAGAATTAGAAAAATTTTGTCTCAATTATAAGCACGTAATATAAAAACTATAACTTTACAACATCCATTTCAGAGGGACTATCGATGCAGAATTAGGGTTCAAATATACTCCTAGATATACGTTTATTGTTTACGATAAGTAACATTAACAAGACCAAAAAATAAAATGACATCACAAATTTCTCTCTATGTTTAAGTCTAATAGAGAGGCGAAACATCTAACTGCTGTATGCACATAGATAACGTATACAAAACAATGATAACAGGACACGATATTGCTATATTTGGTGCGTGCGAGTTGCGACCACCGACACCGTATCGACACGACATTTAGGTTGTACGCGGACTGCAAAATTCATCAACTTGGTTACAAAATTGCGAGTTTTAAAGACTAATTTTGCCTTTACAAATGGATCCTTTCAACTCAAAAGCTTAATATAAGCGGTAATTTAATGGTAAAATTTGCGCAATTTTGGAAGCAATAGGACAATTTGAAGTCCACGTACTGTCACCCGTACATTGATACGATTACAAGAGTTACGTACTTGCCCGGCCAACCATCTGGACGGCTCGTACGCCTTTCCTGAATGTAGCCACTGAATTAAGAAACAAACGTTTACAGCCTGTTAAATTACATTATGATTATATCCTGCTTGTATGAGGTCACTTGGGTAGGAGTAAGGCAAATAAAATATATATAAATGTACATTATATGCAGACAGAGATGCAAAGCTTAGAATTGCTACACATTTTTTATTAGGTGACCGAAGTGTTTCTTATTTGGCTTTTGGTCACCAATATTCTGACTGATTTTTATGTCTGTGCTTATGTTTTTAAATATGTATGTTATTATGGACAAAATATTTTAATTTTTAAATATTTTTTTCATATTATTTACATTTGTCATATCAACATTTTGAAATATATAACTGATTATTGGTACCCAAAAGCAATATTTTAGACCCTTTCCACTATACCCTATTATTTAACCACAGTCAAGCAATATCGTAGTCATTAATTGTGTAGTAGCTTCGCTAATTGCGTGTGTGGTATAAGTGATAGCATACTGTAGCCCAACTGTATATTTTTGTTAGTTATGCGGTTAAATTAGTACAGTGAGGTACGGTAATAGTGATTTTACTCCGTACCGTCGATACTTTGGTACGTATTAACACTTTGTTTCACCATCCCCGTCTGCATCATCATCATTCCGACATCTGGAAAAATCCAAACACTGACACACACGTAGGCTCTCGAGGAAATTGGGAACTTGATGTTTGATAGAATCAAATTTTTAATTTCCAAGGTTTTGGATAAGATAACAATCGTTTAGTGACCACTTATGTGTGAGAAATTATAAATTTGAATTCACTAAATGCGATGATATCACAATGAGTAGCGACCGTATCTCTGGACCGTGCGTTAGTTTTATTAGCACAGGCAAGCTGGAACTGTTCTATGAAGCCTTTCTTGTTCCGAAGCTCACTCCCTATGAATTGTTTAGCGTCTTTCATCACTCTGATCTTTCTGAGACATGCTTTCATGGATTTGCATTATAGACAGTGTTTAAACTAAAGTGTCTGGGATTAAATGAAGGTGCAAGTTGCTTTGCGAAATTCAATTCTACTTCAATATCATGCATATGCCTGGGCTCTGAGTGCATCATGTCAATTTATATCTACGCCTCCATTCGTTCTAGAGTGTCAGAAAATCGTGACCAAACAGTGTAGCTACAAAAGATTTGCTTGCGATTGTGGTGTTTGTATACATTGAATGATGCACTGGACAAAACGAGGGGGCGGGAATCTCTCACGAGGCTTAGAAATGATATCAGAGTGCTTTGAGTCCATTCACGAGCAGACAAACACAATGAATGCTAATCGAGCACGGATCATATTTGTAGCCGATCCAGACTGTGAGGTACGGACACCACTAAAGCAACTCAAAAGTATACACGAAAATAAATTGAAAAACGTCAATCTGTATGCTTAGGTGTGGTGCAAGTTACCTATATCGGCTCCAACCTTCCGCTGGTGCGCGGTCACTAAAAGTTTAGGCCGAACATATTAATTTCTCACATATAAAAACAAAAATAGTGACACATCGAGATCCTAAAGTGTAAAATGTAAAATATAAATATTAAAGTGTTATCAGTGGTCCTTTAGAGCAAGTGTTACGGTTCCAGAAAGAATGTCACAGAATTATGTTATTAAAAAATATTTATTATAAATTGATTATTATATATTAATTAATTTGCAAAATATCTTGGACTTTCCTTTTTAATTAAATCATTAGTTGTTAAATAAAGCAAAGATCTTACAATTTTTGCATTTGCATTTCTTGATGAGTGTTTCATCTTTGATGTCTTCGTGACATGCTTTGCAATAGTACCACGCTCTGGAATGAAAAATAAAGAAATTTTATTTGTCTAGAAATATATTTATATGTGCCCAATTACAAAAACATTCGTGTGTTTTTTTACGCTGTACCCCGCATATAGCAGGGTGGGCAGATGGACACACTAGGTGTGTTACTCATTTCGTTGCTCACTAATAGTCCAATTTTCAAGTGCGTGTTAAGTGACGAAAATGAACATCGCGCCTCATTTTAAATAAAAATAATATTAACATATTAACAAACATTTCAATCTTACCTTTTAACTTCATCAGCCGATTGAGCAATGAAGAATCCTTGTGTGTTCGCATGAATCTTCGCATTCCTCGGATTGATGGATATCTTGCTGTCCGCACCCTCTTCGCCTTTGATCTCGATAGCCAATAATAACAGCTTAAGTTTCGTGAAACATAACCTACAAATGCATTATTTATCTAATCCTGTGTTTTTCCTTGCAATCAAGTTATTAGAAATGATAAATGTTAATATTAAAGAAAGAACAGTCAGTTAAAGTAAGGAAGCATACAAGAAATCATGAAATTAGTCAAAAAGACAGTCATGGACAAACTAGAATTGTTAAATCAAAGCAAATCGGACATCTTACTCGCTTGCTTGTGGAAAGCTCATTCCAGTGAATGACGTGGACAGAGTCTCCGTGTACATTTCACAACCGGTACCCTGCAGGTAATCGTTCTGCCAAGCTTGCGTGTCGGGGGACTGCAAACAAGTGGGACGTATGCTGAAGCGAGTGTCGTGTTAGTCACAGGCTTACAGACGTTATGGTATCTATTGATGTGTGTTTGGACACACGAGTCGCTAACAAATTATGTAAAAAATGTTAAGCAAATGTATCGCATATCATAAATATATTTACACATAATATCAATGTACTGATGTTATATAAATTCATAAACAACTAAACGATTATTATCAGAACTAGCCTCACCGGCAAAATTTTCCAGTAGATATCATAGAATTCAAAGAACATGCATATTCCTTAAAGAAAAAAGGTTTCTCACTAGATATGACAACAAGGATAAGCTTACTCGTGTGCCACATATTAATTAACAATCACTTATGCTTATAATACAAAATTTACAATTAGTTCTCTACAATTCCTATAATTATACTATTCTATAATCAGGTAATCTATAGTTATAGTGCCAGCTATCAGGGTCTCGGTGACGACCTAAAACAGACGTTTTAGAAGCGACGGTAAGCTATATAATTGTTAGTAACGTTCCTCGACATTGAACTAGTACGCGTTCAATATCAGCTTGCAAACGATCGTTGACTTACTCAGCGGCGTGATTAAATAGTAATCCAATAAACGTGGAACTCAATGTGTCTGTATACATTTCCATTCCGGTACCTCGTTTGTAGTCATATGTCCATTTAGCTTTTCGTCGTGACTGCGAAAATGTCGCATATAATATGTTAGGTTAAAACATCCGCGTCTTTATTTATTATCGAATAATAAGTGCAATATTTTTTTTTTTATCTCCAATGTATTTAGTGGGGTTAAGAAGAAATTAGTGATTCTTTCACTCAGTTGTCCTTTGACTCCACGTACAGACTAAATGATAGACTCATTATTGTGTTTGGTACATTTACATATAATAAATAGAAATAGAAATAGATATTAAAATGATAATAGATATTCTTTTAAGTGGGATTTGAACCCACCACATGTGTATATAAAACAGTACACCAAGTCAAGTTAATTAAAAGGAGTGAAAATAAGCTGACCGTTTTAAAACTTCTCATAGCAAACAAATTGGCCATCATTGTGGAGAATCCGGGCGCGAGACAGCTTTGCGCGATGAAACCCAGCTTCAATTCGGCTAAGCAGATCACGTCGTCGCCCTGCTTCCAATCCCATGATGGAATATTCAGGAGGTAGGCCTAGAATTAAAGAAATCCTCATAAGATCTTTGATTTTCACAATTTTTACACATTTTAAATTAAACTCTTAAACTGGACTACTGCAAACAAGCGCCGGGTTTCTAAAATAAATACAATTTCTCTTTAAGTTGTTCTGTACCTTGTTGTGATACTGCATTAGCTGAATGATGACTCTGATGTCGTCAGAATAATTCTTGATAGAGATAACCCTCATAATATTCGCTGCATCCTCCGCGTCTGGGTCCTGGCAATATTTGTTGGCCAACACCAAACACGCGTCTGCTTCGTGTACCTAATTTATATTTGCGTTTTAAAGTTAGTGCTTTAAGTGGAATATAGTTACTGCAACTTGATTTATTTGATCATAACATTTTTTTTACTTATTTTATGAAAGTTTGAATAAATCGAAAGAAATCTATCATAATACAATTGTTCTATAACATATTAAAGACGCAGACTGTAACACAGTCAACAATTTTGAACTTATTTTAAGTTTTATTGGAATTATTGATACTTACCGATTTTTTTTATTAAGTAAAAGTTAGTAATTGTTCTTTTCGAAGATATAAAACCTTAAGCTAAAGGAGCCTTAAGATTGCAGAAGAAAATACATCATACAAATCAATTAGTTTGTAAAAAACACAGGAAATTAAGTATACTATAAAAATATCGACATAAGCATAGAAAGTGTTCAAAAGCTAAAATCTATTAAGATTGACATACAAAAACGACTAATGGTAATGTCCCGATACATAATATATCATTAGTCACTAATTAGGAAAAAAGCAGATGGATTACACGTAACATGCTAACTGACATTGTCATACCAATGAAGCCTTGCATCTAAACTTACCGTAACACTCAAAAATATCGACAATCGACATCTGTACTTTAATCTACTAAATCAAGCCAATTTTGAAAAAAAAAAGAGGAAACTCTTTCAGCGGCAACCATTAATGCCAATTTGTTCTAGCACATTAAAAAAATGTTTTTGTTAAGTACTTTGAAATATCGATTGTTTAGAGAACACTTAGTGGCCAAACTCGCACACAACACCCAGTTAGGTTTACAGACACATATCGGCCGTGTGAGCCGGCTGGGGATAGACGGAACAACAGTAGCGATAGGCACACAAACAGCCAGGTCATGGCATTAGAAGGGAACTGTACATCACGCTGACGATAGAACGCCCTCTCGTAATAGTACCGAACGAGTATCGCTCTACGTCTATGGAAAAGACTGCACAGCTTCAAACCGACACCACGCCCAAATATCACATCGTTGTGTGTGCAGTTACTTACTTTTACCCTTTGTAGGTCGATTGGATTCATAATGGTGCCTTGAAAGAATTCCACAGTAGTAAAGTGTCTCTTGAACAGGCCTTCGAGCTCCAGGTCGGGCGGTTTCCTGCCATCAACGCTCAGTTAACTTTACGGACCAGATTTAGGCCAACCCGCCGCCTGTTTCGGGCCGACCGTACCATGCATTCTACCAAAATACGCGGTAGTGAAGTGGGACGGGAGCGCCCTCTACTGGCCGATAAGGTACCCCAGTCCCACCGGAAGCAATGATTGCATCAAAATAATCACAAGATAAAATTACCAAAGTGATAAATCCTACTGTGACTATGAAACAGCATCTTTACAGAAGAAAAGGTCCGTATGCATAATAAATGAATAAAAAATACTGGTTCGATTAGTCGCGATCAATGATAAATAAGGGCCGTGCGGTATCTAATTGCCTGCGCTATTTCGTCTTACTCTAACCTTGACTCGCTCAAGGTCGACGGCATTCATCATTGTACCCTGAAAAAACTCGACGGTAGTGTAGTGACGTTTCAGGAGACCTTCCAGCTCTAGGTCAGGCTCCTTTCTGAAAGCGTCGTTCGATCGTACATGATTCACCACCTCGAAACTCATTAATTACCGTTCAATAATATCTCAATATCATGTTATCTATAGTTACTTTGCTAAATACGAGTATAAGTTTATTCTAGGTATAAATTTATATAAACATTACTAAAGTTTCTAAATCATATTTATTACCTGTGTAAAAAAACAACCTCAACATCCACATCCTCACGATCTTCATGTAGGAAGTCTTTTAAGAAATGGCTCACTGATTCGTACGTTATATGTCCACATACGACTATATGCCTGAAATCGTATAAATATATTATAACATTTATCCTGGCAAGCTTTTAGATAGTTCTACTATAAAAACTTATTACTTTATGAAGAAACAATAGAAGCAGTTAAAGCTTTATTTTAGATTTTAGCGTTTATTATTAAAATTTAATCTTCAGAAAACAGCACAAGAGTTTTAAATTCAAAGCTCAAAAATGATTAAATATGCTTTATCTTTACAAATATTTGAAAAGCAAAATTTTACATAAGCTAATTTCGACAGTCAAAAGAAAAGAAGAAAGAAGTATAGCAATATAATAATTCAGGTTTTATTCAACATCTGCGTTTCACAAGGTATGACAACACAAAACAATATTTAGGTATCAACAGAGTCAAATAAAACCATGGATGATACAAGCGTGATAGGACTACGAAAACAAAATCTTCATTCAAGCATGTTCATAGATGTTGTTTGAAATGAATCATGTATTACGTGTAGTGGGCAGTATTCTGAGCTAAATTAATATATCTATCTATATTGATAAATGAAGACTTTGCTTACTAAAATAATCTTCAATTTACATTTAGCTTCTTGTTCTTTAACTTGTGATTGTTTAACTATCTAATATCTCTAAATATGATGTGAATTTTATATTAATATATCTAATGACATAGAAAATGAAAGAAACAGTCACAAATTATTGAACAAACTCAGTTCCCTTCAGGATTTTGTAGCTATCTACCGCACTAAATAAAAAAATAACAAAAAAAAACAGCATAATGACATCACTTGGGTAATAACCACCACTAATACAAAAAATAAAGTCCCTTGTTAAGTTCGCGTAATATTTGATAAAGTATTTGAAATATTTAATGTTGTGTATAGTGTACAGTTGCAAGAAATAGTTTTTCAATTCTATAGTGACTTCAAGGTGAATGTCGTAACGGTCTTCAGGTCTATAGGCAATATATAAAATGAAGTTTGTGTGAAGAGTTTAAATATTTTTTAGATATATATATAAAAGTAGTTGCAATACTCAACAAAAATTAACTACATTCACAATTGCCTTTAGACGATCGTAATTGACTTTAAAATAAAGGCGCGACGATACTCAAAAGCTTGCCTCTCAGTACAGTTTTCGCTAAAAACTATAGTTCTTCGTACAATAATAATGTTGTAGTTGACATGATATGGCTCAGTTCTTTATAAGTTCAAGTTTAGAGGATAGGTTAGGCACGGCATGGGTGTGGGTGTGGGCAACAGTAACATGTCGAGACAATGATGGCGTACGGTGAGTTAACGTTTACAAAACAAAGAATACGGAAGAGCAAACGTTAGTACTTGACAAACAAGAAAGTTAGAAAGAAATAAAAGTAGATAAGTCGGCAGTATCTAAACACAGCATGCAGTACAATATCTATGTATTCATCTAAGGTGTGGCAAAGGAACTGAATTCATTTTGATCATAAAACGTTACAATCTACTTTATGGCTGCATAAATTCGCAAACAATTTTTAAAAGTTACAAATTTAAATTTTGTATGAATGATTTGTGTATATCTTCTCTAGTATGATGTCAACCATGACAGATGGTATGCCGAAATCTAAACTAATTTGGCGTTAACAATGTCCTCAATGCACACAGCCTTGCCACGCTCTATGAATTTATACGTTAAATACATTACACTAATAACCGAGGGGTCGACTGAAAGAACATAACATATTACAAACATTAAGAGGGTCAACATTACGAGTACATTTACATAAGACGTGCAGGAGGGAGGTAGGTAGGTCGCAAGGGCAACAGCCCCCCGCGCGGGCTCGCGCAGGAGCCGGCGTAGGAGCTGTCGACCGGAGCACGATTACACGACATACACGACAACTCCAACAACACACTACTGTACCACTCAACATTAACTCGCCGCAACTAAGCTTTACGATTACCATTAACATTCCTCATTACGTACGTACGTACACTAACAGAAATAAATAATGATACCTACGAGTATATGACGAGCGATTACACTAGCCACTATCTGCTGTTTTCTATTCAACTTTATTCATACCAATTTAAAGTAACATAATTTAAAATGAATATCGACTCAAAACATAGATAACGCGCGGGACTCGCGTCCCGCCAAAGATAAGTGAGAACACAGAAGCGTGCTAAGAGAGGAAAGGAAGATATAGATTTACAACACGGAACACATTCAACGGAACGGAGTGAAGACAGCGGCTCACCTGCGTCCCCGCTCATTCTTGAGGGTGCCGCCATACTTGGGTCTAGTGCCGATTAAGTCAATTATCTCTGGGATACAACTGGCAAATATCGCCTAAACGCCGACAGACAAAACAAGACATTCACATTCAAGTCAAGATGGTGAGTGAGGCGCGGAAGGGAGCCGCCCTGTCGACTGGCGCGGGGCGGCTCCGTTGCGCGCGGGCGGCGCGGCGGTCGGGCGCAGAGCGCGGGGGGGCGCGCGGGCACTGGCTGTGTGTGATCTCGGGACTCGTGGCGAGGTGCCGGAGCTAGCGCTACAGCGTGGCGACAGGCATCGTGTGCAAGCGAACAAACCAAACACTACTTCATCGACAGCATTACAAAACATCGGCTCTCTCCACATCTAGTCTCGTTAGAAGGATTAAAAAGCTCAATGGTATCTCGAGTGTAATTTACGAAAAAAGGCATGTAGTAGTGCGTCGGTCGACCGCGCGCCTGTCTCTCGTATTCGGGGAGAGGGGCGCGGCCGCCGGGAACTAACTCTTCGAGCATGCGCCACGGCACCGAGAGACCGATTCTAGTGAAGGATTAATAAATTTCATTAGCAAACTCCGCATTCAATCAACCAAGTCAGATCGAAACCGTGAGAAAGCCTGTGGAGCGGGGGCGTGAGAGCAGGGTACCTGCGGCGGACGTCCTTGTTGTACCGGCCGCCGTATTTGTTCCGCTGCGCCGCCAGCTCGGTTATCTCGGGGATCCAGCTGGCGAACACAGCCTAAGATACACAGCAAACACCGTGAGGTGAGCGACGGCCCCCCCTCCCCGGCGCCCCCCCCGCC
>JAKRZM010000316.1:1227701-1245930 GCA_036379175.1 Heliconius cydno galanthus
AAAAGAAGTAGTTCGCCGGTGACTATACTAGTAATGGGTATAGACGCATGGTAGTGCGCGCACACGAGGCTGGCGCGCGGGCGGCAGCGCAGCGAGGCCCGCCGGTGCGCCACGTGCCCGTGGGCCGTGGCGATCGGCGCGGCGCCGCCCTCCACCGCCCGCGTGCAAGCCGGGTGTGCGCGAGTAGATAACACAATACATCTGACGGCACTGAGCAAGCTTGTAGAGGTGAATCAACGTCCCGGAGCTCGAGCGAGTCAGACCGGACGCGGGTGGCGTGGCCTGACTCTCTCGAGCTCCCCGTGAATACATCAAATTTATACCTTTTTCCATGTTCACGCTTCAGCTCGCCACTGTACTTGGACCTACTCCCTACCAGCTCTATAATTTCGGGAATGCTACTAGCGAACATTGCCTGCAACAGACCATGGTGTCGAATAAGACTCGCAGTCTTACACCATCGTGTGGTGCACGACAATGAACCGGTAAGACTATGGTGAAATAGCGGATAGCGGAGCGAAAGTAAAAAAAGGGGAGGTGTGTGTCTACGGTGATGTGAGCAACTGAACACAGCCAGGCACAGGTGCGCATGCACAGATCGCGGGGTGGGAGGGGAGGGACGCGCGCGCGGGCACACGGCGCGGTGGCGCCTCCGCTCCGACTCTGTGGCCCAACTCGGGACGTGGACGTGGACGCGGAACGCGACCTCCGAAAGCTTGTCGACGGATCCTCTGGCAGCACATTGGTAATCACATAACAAAGCAAAAGAAAACAAAACATTCATGCAATTTAAGTCGGTCCGAAGCTCGTTTCGATAGATCCTTGAAAGCGGGAAGTTAGTAGCACATCGAACGACGCGCGCGGGACCGGCAGTCCACCGTCCACCGCCGCCTGACACGTGGCATGCTCTAGTGAGTGCACTACTCAGGCTTACGGTCATTCAACGAGCTGTGCGTTAAACCAGTAAGTACAGATCTCTACCAAGTCCCATGTGAGCTATTAAGATAATCTTATGGCAAGAATCGTTATATTTCCTTTTGCTTTGTTATTTGGAGGGCTTTATGCAAGGAATAGCAAGCGTGTCGCGATACAACGTGTAATCTTGTTACGTCGGCAACAGTCATAGAGAGACTTTAGAGTTAAACTTGCCTCTCCTTGCAAATTGAAACTTAGAGAAAGTTTTGTGAGTTTAATTTTAATTATAATAAATATATTTACTGTTATTATAAAGAAATAAGGGAATGAAACTTACCAAGCCGACGAGGAGAAAAAAAACCAAAAATGTTCTGCCCAGAACAGTGTGACAGAACACATCACCGTAACCTACTGTGGACATCGTGACTATAAGGAAGTACACGCAAGTCCAATACGACAATGACTGTGCATTATCAAATTCCAGTGGATCACCAGAATTTTCCAACTGAAAAAGAATGTTGTTTTGGGTTTTATGCATATTTTGTTTAATAATATCGTTTGTAAGCTACAATTAAGGAGTGCTTTACTAATATAGCCTTTCAATGCATATGAAACTTACTAAATGAATAATGCCGGCTGCTGTAAGCCACACCGATATAAATATAGAAACTAATTGCGCCAAACGAATTGAGCTCGATGTCTTTAATATATTGAGGTACTGCAAAATATCAGGCACGGTCATTAAGCGTAGAGCTCGGAGAAACCTTAGCCCTGGAAGAATAAACAAATAATATTTAAAAATACCGTCACCAAAAGCATAGAGTAAGGGATCAAAGATTTTCCTCGAAATTATTATCTTCTTATCATGCTTATTACATGATGATATAACTTTTTTTAGTTTAAAACGGACCATGAAACGGACAACCACACTAAGATTTAAAAAATGCATTTTTATTTGAAATATAGTAAAGTCTGCCAATAAAATGTATACTATAAAACTAATATCAATAATTTTATTAAATGACTCACCTATCCACGTTCTATCCAGGTATATTGATACAAAGGATGGGGGTATCGTGAAATAATCTACAAATGAATACATCTCGAGCATGAACCATAGTTTGTCACTAGCTGCTATAAACTGAAACGAAACAAATATTTGTATTAAAAAAAAACTGAAAAAGAACGGTAGCAAATCAATAATAACGTGACGGATGGCGGTTTTTTTCCATTTAGAGAAATGTTTATACATAGGATACCGCAAAAATAATCTATAGATTCGCTTAATTAACTTAGGACCATTTTTAATTGTTTTACTGCACATCTAATTTATCTAATTTTGAAGATTTAAAAAATATCCTCGTGACATAATTCGCAAAGTTTTAAATTGTCCTTAATTTGTAATACAATATATTTGTTGCATCTGATGTCCTTAGTGGACAATGTACTAAAGTTGGATAGAGAGTAGACAACAAAATGATGCATCACTATATTCTCACTGCTCGTCGACTTATTTTAGTTAAGATATTTTCTTAATGAAATACATTTTATTCGCAACCATCGCATCTTGTTAGAACGTCAACGGAAATTATTTAGTTTCAAAGAAAACATCTATTAAGACCTCTCGCAAGTTACCAAAATCTTTGCCAGATTCGAATAATGGAAGTAAAACAATTAATTTCACAATTTATTATTAACCAACTTACTCGTATAAAAAAGTAGACCATAAAAAATATGTTAAAGGCAAGGTCGATCTGCTGCGTAATATTGTCACTCCATTTCTGGCATCGCTCCACCTCCTCACTAGAAAGAAACAGCATTATTTGCGTACAGCACCCAACAAGGAGACACTTCAAAATACATATAAGCTTCTAATACAGACATCAGCTGTAAGTTGGGGCTAGCGACACTAGTCAAGACGGTGTAGAGCCGCAGATAGTAGGTAGTGTTATAGCTGAACCACTCGCTTAAGTCTAACGTAATGTCTACTAATATTAGTTTAGCTATACATCTTCTGGTTTTTGTGATCTTGCGTATTTAAGTGTATTGTATAATACATATCTATGACATGTGAAGCGAACATTTAGCGGAATATGAAGCATTGAAATGTTTATTTGTATATTTTTTTAGCGTATCTTGACTAATATCAGCACAAGCCCAAAACATAAGCTAACATATAATATACAGCAAAACATTTGATCACATTGATATTGTAGGACTCACGTATTCCTTATGAATTCAGCATTATAAGATACGTTAGAATTAATATTTCAGCTACAAATTGCAACTAATCTAGTGCTAAGAAAACAATTTACCTGGACGCGTCGATGAAGTAGATGATGAGCGATGCTATACTCAGAATGAACACCAACACTACCTGAAATGAGATAAACAAAGTGTAAGTTGGCTACATGGTTATTTATTGTGAAAACAAAGATGAAAGAAAAGATGAAAAATAAACATTTCACAATTAAATACCATCAATATGAATAATTCTATTTCATTACATTTTCCTATCATATAGAAGTCATATAATATATAGGATATAACTTTATCGACAGATCAACGGTGGTAAGAGACCTCAGTACATATCCATTTCATTCTCATGTATGTTCATGGAGACTCCGTGTGTCACGGAGAGAATGAAAAAGAATGTGCTTAGCTGGTTTGGGCACGTCGAATGAATGAGTGACGAAAGAATGGCAAAAAATATTTCTCGGTTGGCCTTCGAAAACACAGTATCAAAGACACTGTGAAACAAGAGGAAGGTCACGTAAGAAGCATGAGGACACCCCCGGAGGACATGTATGAAAAGGTTGATGACAGTGGACGAAGCGAAAGAGGTAGGTATGTAAAGACCGTAGTGCTTGGCGTTCCGTTCTCTCTGGATAAAGCGTGAACCTATTTATGTATGTATGCAAAAATATAGAACTTAATATTTATAAAGGCTTCATTAACGAAGTAGTGGTAAATAATGAATATTTATTTCCATAATTTATTTCAAGATGAGTGATTGCAACACTCAACTGTAATGAATGTAAATTATAATGAATAAGTGGAAACATGAGACCAGCAAAGATAAATTTACCTTTAATCCAGGAACTGGCTAGTGTCCATATTATTTAACCTTCCGTAATTGCTCTATTTGCGTATGTAATTATTTCATGTCATATTAGGTGGGTGCTTTAATTAAAATCTTGATGGAAACTTACAGTGGGTACTACAGCTTCTTCTCTAAGTACTCGTATGTCATAAACAAAATTGTTTTAACAAAAGGACATTCTTGTGTCAACTACAACGAAGTTTACAAAAAATGTAATCTAAGCATAACAAAACTAAGTGATCGCTGTCTGTACATGGAAAATATTTGTATAAGAAAAACTATCAATGGCGGCATTTTTCAATCGTTCAAAAAATGCATTATTATTTATGCATTATTATTTATTAATATTTCCATTTCTTCGATCTGGCACCAAGACAAAAGTCCCAACACGCCTCTAACTCGCCGCCTTAACTCTTGGTTCCCTCTGCCTACCCTGCTGTGTGTCAGGGTGAAGCTGATTTAATTTTAATCTACATTATAACTAAAAGTTTACTTATCATTTTGTAGCTGCAGATCACGTTTCTAATGTACATAATTAATCATAATTAATATTCATAGTGGTCTTATTCACCGCACCTTTGCCGGTGATCTCATGGTATTATCCAATGAGTAGAGTATGAAGTAATGGTTCTAATTTTGCTTTAAGGCTGTGGCCAGGTTAGACATGGTTTTATCTAGCTCTTTATTATGAAAAAATAATGATTTGGTACATTGTTCTAGCGTCATCGTCTAATAGTTATATTTAGTCATTGTGCTAAATTTGTACAAGATTTAGTTTTTCCAAATGTTAAGTGGCGGAATTCCACGCCGCGTCAAATATTAAATACCTACTTTATATATTTGTTACAATAATAACATCAGCATTTAGTTACATTTTTAACACTTCTTCTTTCATTGTATGCAGTTAGACGTAGTTTAAGGGACAATACAATAATATGGTATCATCGAGCTGGTCTGATGATGGAGCTGAATAATGGAATTCTTCACAGCTTAAACCATTCGAGTTTAGTCTCACAATTATAATTAATCAGATATAGCTCCAAGCACATTCTCTAACACTTGAAGCACTTGGTGTAAAAAAGCTTGTTTTTCAGTTTTTTTTCCCTCATTCTTGATTCCAATAATATGAATTAAAACAGAATAAACAAACAAAAACTTTACTAACACTAATTGAAATGAAAAACTATGGAAAACAATATATAGATATTATATAGAGAATATCGTGTAATTAAAAATTCAGAATTGTGTCAGCTTTCATAAATTTAATGACGAACGAGGTCGTGGCACTAATGACGTAGTGACGATAAAATCAATCAGTCACTGTCGATCACTTTTGATCGGCCAGCGACATTTTTTATCTGAAAATGCACTGAAAATTTTCATTTTTCTTTGATTTAATGCATCGCTTGTATTTAAAGAAAAAATTCACTCTACTTTCAAATTTTGGTCCATTTAAAGAAAATATATAAGGGTGGGTCAAGAAATCCCATACCTATTTCACGGCAGATCCACATTTACGAAGTACAGTTTTTGTTATAAACTGTAAAAACTAAATAAATAAGATTAATAATTACGTATGGTTACGTAATATTACAGTATTTTTTTACAACGCAAAAAAATTTCAATGAGACCGAATTTGAAACTCTCCTATTTTTTAAGTGACTTCTGTAACAATTCTAAGTACGTAGAAAAGAATTTATGTCATAAAAATATTTAAAAAAAAAACAAAAAATGCGCGATGTGAATTCAGCCTTACTATAAGTCCTCAGATTCGCCTGCAATCTGAATGCGAGTGGGCGTTGCTTCTTAATTATTCCTTGTCAGTATTAAAAGCGTTCATAAATATTTAAACGCTCGTCGATCGAGATTGAAGTCCATAATAGTTGTATGTACTAAGAAAAATCTTTATTGTAGTTTATGAACAGTACTTCGAGATAATGAATATTAAAATTGCTGCTTCTTTAGAGGAGACGAATGAGTAAAGAGCTATGCTAACTATGTAAGTTAATATAAATTACATGTAGGTATATTTCGTTTATTAAATCAATATCTGATGAATATTAATTTGTTTAAATAAATTTATGTCGAATCAATTAAGTATATGAAATATTCGTGCTATAACTCGTTTCTTATTTTTGTTATAACATGAGTCGAAATAAAAAACAGGTGATAAAAAAAGTAAAGTGGGCAGAGGGAACCTAGTGTTAAGACACTCCGTTCCCCACTTTCCGCCGAATTCTGGTTCTGGTGCAGGCATTGCGTAATGATTGGCGGAACTTAATTATTTTCTCGAAAGAGATTTAAATATCTAACCGTCGCGGTCCGTCAAATAAAATCAAACTTAGCCACAATTTAAAGTAAATAAACAACCCAAGTTAGTTTTCATTCACAAAAACTACAATCGAGCATTCATTGTGCCAACTTAAAATGTCTAGAGAAAAAAAGTTAGCAACTGCACCCACTTAGTCAAGAGCCGCCCACTTGGCAAGCCTCCGATACCATCTTAGCTAATGGCCACAAAAACTCCCTCTTCCATATTTTCATTTGCTCGCGTCAAGTACTTACGACAAATTGAACAAAAAATGTCGGTTATATACGACTTTAATTTCATTAAGACAGAATAAAATTTTAAACATAAATTCTATGAAATTACATTTCAAAAACTTAGAAGCTTATGAAAAGTTTGTGCCACATAAGTTTGTTTGGCACATACCGTCCGAGCATCACATGCTTGCAAAGCACAAAACGTATATTTTTATGAAGGTTCTCTTTATCATTTTGCCCATTTTTGAACGATTTACTAATAGTATCGAGAGAATACCACATTCCACATGTGGTTTTAGTATTAACATTGCCAAAATATGAACATCCATTTAAAGAATTAACTAACTGCCTGCCTTCAACGTAAAAATTAAAATTGATATTTACGTTATCTAAATTTCAGTTAAGTTAAAGGTAAGTTTCAATGATATTAATTAAATATTGGATAGCTTTATTTTTAACTTTTATTAATCCAATAGATATTGGTTTATATTTTCAGCAAATATATGCAACGGTTATGAGAATGAAAGAAGAAAAAGAAACTATAACATTTGATATGAAAGTGGATTTTTCTCTGTTGTCAATATTATAGTTGCTAATATTTTAGTAGCGACAACACTGAGTCACGCTTGAATCATTCCACATAGCCTTGCTATCTTTCACTCTGCCAAGCTAGGGTCTTTTAAATTTCTCATCACAGGTTTATTTCTTAGCATGTTAGTTTAAATAATTGTGGTAAGATGATGATGTTTCGAAATGATGAAATCCGTAGACGAACGCATGTTACCGACATAGCTCTCAAAATCTGCAAGCTAAAGTGGCAATGGGCAGGCCATATTGTCAGGAGGACCGACAACCGATGGGGAAGAAAGGTCCTCGAATGGCGACCACGTCTCGGCAAAAGGAGTACAGGCCGCCCTCCAACCAGGTGGACCGGCGACCTTAAGAAGACAGCGGGAACCCGTTGGATTCAAAGGGCGCAGGGCCGGACGGAGTGGCGAGCATTGGGGGAGGCCTATGTCCAGCAGTGGACCTTAAAAGGCTGATGGATGGATAATGTTTCTACAATAATAAACAGGATAGTAATTTTTAGGCATATTATTATTCATTAATAGTCTTCATTTTATGGCTAATAAATTGCTTTCATCAAACCCGGGAACCTCCTTTACATATATGTACATATATTAGATTAACTAGAGTAGCGTACGCACGCAAGGAAATCCAATTAGGTGTATCCAATTTGCAACGGCATCTTGCAAGGCTGTGTCCTTGACTTAAAGGACTGACTACTTTTGATCTTCAATTGATATAACTGAAATAATCATATACTGTTAGGGTGGATACTGGGTTCGAATTTCGTACATAGAATTTATCTATCTCTTCCATTATTTCCAATAATTCATAGCCTACATTACTAGCATTAAAAGATGATATTTATAGCAGCTTATATCGTTTATAAGGGAGCGTAGGGAAACCCGAAGAGTGTATTTCCCGAAATTCCTATGGGAACGAAAAAAAACGGGTCTTTTCTTTTATAGTCTCCGCAAACGTACTTGCAGAGTAGAAAACATATATTGACAGAGAATTAAGATGAATACGACTAATGAAACAAAAAAATATAGTAATATTTAAATTTGTTTTAGTAAGAGGTTTTGTAAGAAATTAAGAAATTGAATTGTAATTTTTATTTTGTTATTTATAGGTTTTTTTCTATATCTATAATGTTTGGCAATAAATGCTATTAACTAATGAGACGTATAATTTACACAAGATAAAATTATGCAATATCAAGATTGGAGTTATTAGTGTTATTGATCGTTGAAATAGTTTTTTCTCTAAAATTTACAAAGCGCTTGAAACATAACACCTCGCAGCGAAAGTAAAATCTAGTAGACCGAAATTTTTATATTTGACTTGAATTATTTTTCCTGTTGGTAGAAAGCTTCGTAATGCGGTTTCATTATAAATATATTTTTCATGACAACTCCAAGGCAAATCTTTTATTTTTTATATTAAAAAGGAAGAAAATGACCTAGTTAAAACTTCTCTCACACGAAAAATGCTTTTTATGGTTATATCATATTTATGATTATATCATAAAAAAGAATTTTTAATTTTTCAAGTACATTTTAAATTAAGTTAGACGTATCAAAGACTATTCCAAGCACATTTTTATATTACTAAATTTCTTGAAAAATAGTTGTCTTACTTAATTACTACGCGGCATATAATTACCCAAAGCTGTAGGAAAAACGAGTTAAACTATAGAGCTTTCATTACTTTCATTTCGTATTCGCGCCCGCTTCACGGCATTCGGATCAAAGTAGTATTTATACTGAACTTTGAGAGTATCATTCCAAATATTACGGCTATTCCGTTTGATCTTTTCGCGAATCATGCTTTATTTAAACTGCCCGTTTTAATGAAACTTCGTTAATAAAGATTTTAGGAAGAGAATTAGGAAGTTTGACGTTTCCACTAGCGTTCTATAAGTTTCTAATATAAATTTAGAAAGTCAAAGGAATAAAAACTCTTTCTTTATTAAAACATTTTTAAGTTTTTAAATTATTTTCAACAACACAAATGAAAAGTACTTATAATTTGTTTTAAAATAAACTGTTGGTGTTTACCAAAATCTCTTTACACCGTTTAAGAGTCAAGAGCGTTAACTGAAACAAAATCTAGTAGCCCCCGAACGAAGTATTCATGCAGCAATTAAATAAATACGGTCTCATTTCAGTTTTACGACTTTCAGTTCCGCGTTGGGAAGTAAAGCTAATAAAATAATATAGGAGTAGGTACGGCATCAAATACATATCGAACATTACTCTTAATGAAAATTTTACTTATATGGCATTAATATTATAATTAAGCTATGATCTTCCTAGTTGAAA
This sequence comes from Heliconius cydno galanthus, assembly GCA_036379175.1. Classification (NCBI taxonomy): domain Eukaryota; kingdom Metazoa; phylum Arthropoda; class Insecta; order Lepidoptera; family Nymphalidae; genus Heliconius; species Heliconius cydno. The sequence continues at coordinate 1,237,155 of JAKRZM010000316.1, forward strand.
TATTTGCTGTTTTGGTTCTCTTGTTTTAATATTAAGAAATGTATTTATGAGTTACTAGAACACCACAGGTTCTATTTTGCAGCTAGAGCAGGTGATACTATCTAAGACTCTAGAATCTCTCTAGACTAAGTGAAGTTACTCTCTCTCGGCTAAGTGAAGTAACTGTCTCCCTAAGCAAGCAACCATCCTAGATTCAATTATTTTAGAAACTAGTTACTTTTTATTTTTTTTAAATATGTCTTAGAAATTCAAATTACCTATGGTACGTACACAATACACACATACACACACAATCTGTGCTTGATGTCTTAAATATGTACAAACTTATAATTATTACTTTTTAATATATCTGATAACTGGCTTCAACTTTAGTAATACGTAAGTGATGGTTGCAGCGTATTAAAATGAATGCATATATCTATATTTGACTTATCTTTCGTCCAGTGATAGTCTGTAAGAGATTTGCTGATGATGAAGAGATTTGCCATCATCAGTTAACGCCATAAAATAATTGTGTTTGTTTTATAATATTTAAAATAAACTATTGTAGGTACATACAGAAATGATAATAAATAATTTGATATTTGTTAATTAATAAGATTTTAACTAAGTTTTGCTACTCAACGATAATATAAAAACTACTTGAACATTATATCTTGTGATGAGAAACAATCAGTATTTTTTTAGAATAATAATATATTTTTTTAGAAACGTAAGGCTTAAATATTAATTTGAGACTATAATTGAGCATAATTTAAAGAGGCAATAAGTAAGGAAATTCTTCTTTCTTCGTTTAAAATATTATTTTACTCAATTCCATGCATATACATAGTTCCTTTGTGTCTAGATGACATATTTTCTCCGCTCATACAAAGAAAAATCCAGTTAACATTTCTTTGCGCAGATAGCTTATATGAGAACAAAGTAATATCGTTATATAACATAACAAATGCCCCTCATTCTGCATTCGTATTCTTAAATGGCTTATGAATTATGAATAGTATTGTTTAGCATTGGAAGCATTTTAATAATATAAATATCAGCTTAGCGCATATAGGCTTCCTTCCCTTGACCTTTGCACCCTATTAGCGTGTTGACAGTGCACGTACTGTCCCATTTACGTTATTGGTTTATATAAATCAGTGTAATGCTTATTAACTTAAAAGCTCATTTTCTTTTTAGTTCTTAGTAATAGATTTTAAGAACAGAGTTAATCTTTTAAATAGAAAAAATGTATATATATAATACTTTATTAAACAAGGTATCTATTTAATTGGAATTTATTCGTCAAAAGTTGAGTTGTTAAGGTTCCCTTTGTTTAATTGCAAAAATGGTAAAAAGCGAACGTTAAAATAAAAAAAGTAAAAACATAATATAACAAAAGTCTATTACAAATATGGTTTGGTGAATTCCAAGAAAATGTTATAATATATTAAATATTTAATTATATTAACTTAGATATTATATTTGAATTTAAATAAAAATGACAACATAATAAATATTAAATAGTTTGCGTACACATACTCAAAGTAAATAGATAATCATAATATTACTTATATAGATTCATTCAGGGGGTGGCACCCCCCCAGACCTCCCGTCTGGGAGCCTATTTGGAAGGCATCCAAGTGGATTCTATTCGGCGCTTCGATCAAAGCAATATTTACGGCCCTACTGCCTTTCACAAACAAATTGTATTCGACTTAAATATTTCAGGCTGTAAAATAAATATTCTTTTTATATGAACGGTGTGAATTTAACAATAGGCCATTTTTGGCAATGTTTATATGTATTTATTTATTTATTTTAGTTAATACTATAACTCTATTTTTATTGCGTGAAAAAGTTATAGCTAAATTATTTTTTATTTCAACAAAGCATTTCTTTAATAACATATTTATCGGGATAATCTAGATAGAGTACGTATGAGAACCATTGGTATATCTACAGATATTTTATCAACTATAAAACTACTATGAAACGAAATGTCCTATGTTATTCTTTATCGTTATCGTATTGAACCAAAAATAATAACCAGATCTTTGGTTTTATCAAATTTTACAGCAGTTCAAATCGTCGGGATTTCTACCTATTTTGAAATTCTAAAACATACACGAATAATTAGGTTAAAATAGTTTTCTATAAAAAAATCCAATCCAATTTCATCAAAAACTACTAGAGCACATAAATCGCATAGTGGACGCAAACCGGTGAGATTTGCTTAAAACTAGCCATGTTTAGTGCTTTCAGATTGCAACAGCGTTTGTGCTGGAACAATGCGGGCCGGCTTCCGTCTGAAACGTTATTTACATTATAATTAAGCTTAAGCTGAAAGGGGTTGAATGTTTGCGGTATCTCTATAGGTTTAGTATTCTGAACGTTATTATTCATCTGTGGGTAGAAGTATTAACCGAGGTTGTATTACTTTGAGTGACAATTGTCTGTAAATATGTTTGGGAGGGAAATGTTAGAGTTAAAGAGTATATTTTTATATATAATTTTAATAATGTTAACTGGTGGATTAAAAAGATTTAGGCGAATGTTAAAAGGCTTTCACTATTTTCTTTTTTTTTAGCTTCACGCTGTACCCTCATATCACAGGGTAGGCGGAGGGAGAGACACTACGTTTTGAGTGGCTAAACTCAATATCGCGCTTTGTATTCTTACTAAGTAAGCGAGTTCTTAGCGAGTAAATGAAAACAATTTATTTATCTGAGTGAGATACCAAAATCATCTTTTTTATTGCTAATTATGTCGAAACTTGGTATATATGTAGGTTGACTCTCTTCACCACCAAAGCAACGATACACTACGTTATTGAATTTGTTAGTAAAGCATGTGTAGTTAAAATAATCAACCCTCTTGCAAATTCAATCGAAACACGAGTCTTCGAGTTCTTGTCTAAAAGGGTCAAACAACTCTTTTAGAAAATTCTAATATAGATTACACAACAACAGTCAAAATAAAACAAATATAAGTCTAATAAAGAAATTCTATCATGCTTATTAGAAAACGTATAAAGATTTTAACGGAGAATCAAACGGAAATCAAATTTCGCTACTTTATATTTTTATACGTTTTCTAAAAAGTATTTTTCTTTCCTATGTGTGGAATAACACTTTAAAAAAAGATAAAAATTCTCTTACTTTAGAAATAATTATTAACAAAACCCTGACACTNTCTATAGGTTTAGTATTCTGATCGTTATTATTCATTTGTGGGTAGAAGTATTAACCGAGGTTGTATTACCTTGAGTGACAATTGTCTGTAAATATGTTTAGGAGGGAAATGTTAGAGTTAAAGAATATATTTTCATACATATTTCTAATGTTGATGGATTAAAGATATGTAGGCGAATTTTAAAAGGTTTTTAATATTTGTTTCTTGTTTGTTTTAGCTTCATGCTGTATCCCGCATATCGTAGAGTAGGTGGAGGGAGAGACACTGCGTTGTTTTCTTACCAGAGCGCGTAAATGAAATTAATTAATTTGCCCAAGATAAATACCAAAACCATCTATTTTATCGTTAATTATCTCGAAACTTGCAATATCCTACATATTTTTGATTTGACTCTCTTCAGCACCACAATGCAACGACCACGAACTTGTTAGTCAAGCATGTGTAGTTAAAATAATCAGTCATCTTGCAAATTCCATCGATGCACGAGTCTTCGAGTTCTAGTCTAAAAGAGTCAAACTAAAAGAAGAAGAACTAGAATTTTTTAAAAGAGTCCTTTTAGAAAATTCTAGATTAAACCACAACAGTACACAAAATAAAACAAATACAAGTCTAATAAAGAAATTCTATCATGCTTATAAGAAAACGTATAAAAATTTTAACGTAGCGGGATTTGAACCCACGCCTCTTGGAAATCAAATTTCGCTACTTTATATTTTTATACGTTTTCTAAAAAGTATTTTTCTTTCCTATGTGTGGAATAACACTTTAAAAGAAAAAAAATCTCTTACATTAGAAATAATTATTAACAAAACCCTGACACTATCTCATAGTAAATGTCATGTAAAGGCTCGAGTTTCACAACTAGGCAACACACACAGCTGGGTAGATCGCATATACCTACCTACCTACTTCATTCGGCCTATTTACAACTTTCAAAGTACATTAGTATTAACCAATATGGTCGGGTTTCCCGTGGCCGAGGCGGCGATGTCGCGATCTGTGACACGCTAGTAAATTTAGCTAGCGTAAAAATAGCCCACTCATATGGACTGTGGACACAGCACGGTTAGCTTTGAGTTGTTATTATCAAACGTTATGTCGTCTAACTCTCTTTTCCGTGGACTCCTTTCGGTTTCCAGAAGCAATTGAAACGTCTGTTGCATTTGAGTTTGATGCATGAGTTTTTAGTTTAGATATATTTGAATTCGACCTATTTCATTTACAGGAAACATATGTATGTTGAAAACAGGAAACGTTTCGTTTTTCTTACAGAAAAACAGTCGGCAGTCAATATATCAAAAATAAAAATAAACAATCATATTAAAATAGTTTTTAAAAGCTTATAAATTAATCCAAATAATATTATTTTAATAGAAAAACGTAGATATTTATATGAAACAATGTAAATTTGTATAAAAATACAAAGACTTATAAATAAATTACATGCGACAAACGAAACGCCCATCCTATATTCAGTTCAGCTAGACGAGAGTCCATTGTCTCGGACTGAAAAGTGTGTAAGTATTACAAGTACGGCTTTAGGAAAGTTGAGGATTTTCTAATGCCCTACAATTCTGGAGCTATGTGGTTATAGAGTCATAGGCGAGGTATAATCCCATAGTAAGTATTGGCTGCTAACTTATACTTATATATTACCAGATGGCCAGTTTCAACTAGTTATATTATATTTGAAATATTAAATTAACTTAATGTTTTCATCTATCCTAATAACATTTGATGGTATTAATGGTATTGTGTTTTGTTATATATTTTACTAGTGGACCCGAACGCGGCTACGCCCGCTTGAACTATACGAATATTTATTAAATATGTTTATGAAATTATTTTCAGAATTATTTTATAGAAAGATGCGTTAAGCAAGCTCATTTTGGGTGACGTTTTCTAGCAAATTTTGCAAATCGTTGCTTAGCAACGGTCGCATAGCGACGATTGTTATTAACATGGCAGAATAAATTGCATGTCTAATTAATAAGTATTTTAATTTAATATATTAGTATATATCGATAATATTACAAATATGAGAAAAAAAAGTATCCAATGTTCATCCCGAGACCTTCAAGTATCTCTATTGAGTATTTTATCACAACTAAATTAGCGGTTTGGGCTAGCGGTAGCTCTGATTGCGTAAAAGACAGACAGATAGACAGAGTTACTTTCGAATTTATAATATAGGTATGGATATATTGAATAACATGAAACTAGACACATCTATTTAGATATTATTTTCTTTCTCATTTCCAAGGTAAACTAAAATCTCGAAGACATGTAGATACGTCGTATATCACATATCCTCCTTAGAAAACCGTAGCATGTATAGAAATGAATACGTATCTCTTTCATTGCTTAAAGGCCTTAATTACTTCCCTCGCGTCGAGTGTACTTAAACACGGATGTTTAGAATTTGAAGTTGTGTTCATTCTCTTTGGAAATGTATAAATAACTAAGTAGGTACTAATTTGGCTTTGGATAAGATTTTCGGTCACATTCTATTATTTTTATGTCATACAGTCTACATCAGCTTCACACACAGCAGGGTAGGCAGAGGGAACCTAGTGTTAATACACTCCGTTCCCCACCTAACAAAGATGGGTATAAATATACATACATATATGTGTATATTTGTAAATCAAAATTAGTTTACATTTATGAATATTACAGAAAAATTTTACAAATGACATTTGATAACTCATTTTCATATTAAAGTATATCTAAGTCACCTCATTTTTTTTTTATTTATGGGGCCATATCAGGGCTTATTGGCGCAAAATCTGACTATGTGACACGATGGTTGAGGGTTCTATCCGTACTACGTCCAATATTTTATTATGTATTTTTTCATATTTTATTTTTTCATTACTTATAATTGGTAATATTTATAAGTATTATATATGGAAAAATAAATGTAGGTACCTACATAAACAATGGATCTTTCTATACCAATCCACACGTAGCAACTATACTTTGCACACCATCCATGAGCTTAAAAGGTCGAAGCTTTGTTCTAGCTTAAGATTTGCAAGGCTCTTATACAGTCAACGACCTTTCACAGACAAAATGTATGGATCTCAGTTATCGTCACTTTTAAAATATTATTTCTTTTATTTTTGTTTGCATATTCGTGGCGTTGAGTTTCACTGATTAATACGCAATGTTTCCAATTCAAACAGAAAGTAAAAAACGGAGTATCTTGACACTAGGTTCTCTCTGTCTATCCTGTTATTTTTAGAATATTAGGTCAAATTCTATCTTCTTACATATATATTCAAGAAGAATAAGAAAAGAGTCCTTACCGATATACCTATATCACCGTTGGTAGGTACTAACCAGTAACCCCCCATTTGAAGGAAAAATGCAAAAAAAATCTAATTTATATGAGTATCCAGACTTAACTTATAGTAAGATCTCAATCCGCTGGATTCAAAGGGCGCAGGACCGGACGGAGTGGCGAGAAGTAGGGGAGGCCTATATCCAGCAGTGGACGTTGAAAGGCTGATGGATGGATGGATGAATGGATGGAAGATCTCAATATAAAACTAACTCTATGCAGATGATCTCCTATTTTTTAGTAACAATAAATAACTTACGAAATAAATATATTTATTATCTGGCGACTAAGAAGTATGGCATTATGATATCTAAGTTAAAGATCACGCGTCGATCGCATCTAGCAATTAAAAACATTTATATGACGACCAAGATTGTTTATTTCGAGTTAACATATAATTATGCTTAGTTTGATATGGATAGTTGTAGGTCAATAGAGCAAAGAATAATTCTAATAAAATACATTGTAAACATGTATAAAAAATATAATATTAAATAATCAAATAAACAAATCATGTTAAGACACTTCGCTCCTCACGCATCGCCCAATTTTCAAGACATTGCGTATAGATAGCGGAACTAAACGCCGCGCTTAATAAACAAACGTAGCAAAAATACCAAATAAATTTTGTAACGGACCATTTATATAAGCTTTTCGTTTTCACATCTATATAGTATGAAAACGGAAAGCTTACATAAAAGCTCTAGGTCTAGGTGAGCTAGGTGATTGACACCGGTCGATACGCTCAGAAATGGTAAACAACGATAGTTGACTATCGTCAACAAACAGTTTAGCGAGGCTTTAAATCCGACACGTTAAATACGTGCGCTTTCGAATATCATCTATAAAATATTTAAATTCTAACTATTATTTTATTTTATTCTCTTATTTCTCCGCTTTGGTGTCGAGGCAAAGAGTGGTGTTGGGTTCTGTCACTCGATATGTAATGCCTCCAGAATTGGAATTTTTAATTTACTTTCTGATTTTTGATTTACTGAAATTTAAATTAATTTTAGTTTTTGATTTACTAACTATACTAATAATTTTAAGTATACGTTTTACTATGTAAGGTTATATTTACTCGATTCAGTACGAATAATATTATCGTAATATATGTAATTGGCGTGTGTAAATATAGACGAAGTAATATTTATAAAGATTTTTTTTTCAGCTTCACGCTATCAATTTATAACTAAAATAATATTTTTGAGACAATTTTTTTCATTTGATAAAACGATTGCTCAGAAAAACACTCGTATTCACTAAACTCTTATATATCATGTTTACCATAATCTTGTAATCTATCTCGTTTTCTGTCCGCCCTACTCGTAGTATCAAAGAACCAATCAGGGAACCTTACAAAAACAAATAAAAAAAGCAGTTTGAGTAAAACGTTTGCGATCCTAGAGTGGCGCTTCCGCAAGATCGGCCATCGTGATAGTAGAACATTTTTAGGTTGCTTTGATAATCGTACCCGTATTTTCGAGATAGCAAACTTTCTTGTATAAATATGGCTTAGCTATAAATGCCAAAATAAATTCGTAAATACTAATAAAATATTAACGAATTTTCCGTAATCATTTAGAATTTACAGTGTTATTAGGTGTGTGAACCTAAGAAAAAAATATATAGAAACGCTGTAAGGTAGTTTAAGAGCAGAGAGAACGAAGGCCAATATTTCAAACACTATTAGGATTTAAAAATCGTGAGAAAATGATTTTGCAAGTAGGTACACCGTGTGGTCTCGAGTGTATAGTTATGGGTGATCAAAGACTGGCTGATGTAGACCGTCAATAATGCCTGACAACTAAAATCTAACGGTGCTCCTCCTCGACCGCCACTGGACTGGACTACCGGTCTAAGCCAAGCAAAAAGTTTTAGTAGAACATAATATTTAAAATCCTTTTTCAATTTTTCATATTTCGTTATGTCATACGCGTACTCACTGTTATAAAATATATTAAAATTCCTAATATAAAATGAGAATAAGTGCGAAAAATAAAATTTGTAATGAACATATAAAAAAAGGGCTAACATACACGTATAATATAATCCTCTAACAGAACGTAATTACACAAATAAGAATAAATTCTGGGTTTTATTGGGCGAACAATTCCATGTCTAGGGAGATTTAGGCCAGGCCTCAGCGTCTAAAGTATTCTATTTACAAAGGAGCAAACTACACCCACTTGCCCTGTCCTATTTCTACTTGTATATTTTATGAACAAATAGTCGCCTAGGTCAATCACCCGG
>JAKRZM010000316.1:1246728-1266011 GCA_036379175.1 Heliconius cydno galanthus
GTAAATAAATATTTCACTTCCTCGAGTGGGGATCGAACCCACAACCGTCGCGTTACAGTCACACCCTTGTGCCGCTGCGCCACGACAGCCTGTCGGTTAAAAGAACATAAAATAAACAATACATTCAATATTGTTCATTCCTCGTGCTATAATAAATTTAGTTTACAGGCCCGTTTCGAAATAACCAGCCCTACCCGTAATCAATATTCGATAGAGTTACATTAGTATGGAAAAACACGCGAACTGTAGCTGCCATCAATTTTACGACCTTGCGAATGATTGATCGGCGGAATATCTATTCAGTGGTTCATTTTGATAGTGAAATAATAGAACCTATTTTATATATAAAAAAAATAAGTTTTAAAGGTTCTTCAGCTTCACGATGTATCCCGCATGTAGCAGGGTAGCCAGAGGGTGTGTAGTGTTAAGACACACCGGTCTCCACTTTCCGCCGAATACTTAAGGCATTCATTGTGTTGAGTAGGAGAACTCAACGCCACGCCTAAAGGTTCTTTCACAAAATATATCATGATGATATGGGCATCATGAGCGGTCAGAAAAAGATTTAATTGATAATCTGAATATTTTCCTTAAATTTTTAGGATATTGGGCGACGTATCGCATTACCGAAATTAGTAAGCCAGATCGGGAATAAAATATTTAGGGCTTCACTAGCGTTAGAGCACTATATTCTCTGAATTCAATACACTGCGGGTTGAGTGGCAGAACACAACGCCTAACAGTAACAGTACCTAGTAAATTATTTTCCCCCCTTTTAAAGTACATAATCCTAAATATATTATTTAGAAAAATACTTTTTTTATGTCATTCTAGTTACTTTTTCACTAATCAATAAGTAAGTTAAGTAATAATTAATAATTTTCAATATAGTTCTCGCTCGCTCGTTTAAAAAATGTATCAAGTTTGGAAATTCAGTTTGCTGTAGAAAAATATAAAAACTTGCCTGCTAAACTAATTGTAGCCACATAAATTTTTTGTCACGCCACGTGACTTTTAATAGCTTTCGGAAGCGATCGTAAATTTTCAGTAACAATGAACTTATTTTATGAATATCTTTTAGGTTTCAGTGCATATGGGTGACAGTATAAAAAGTTTTTGATAAGCGTTTTCGTTTAAATATTACCTGTGTTTTTTTAGCTTCACGCTGTACTCCGCACACGGCAGAGAAGGCAGAGAAAACTCAGTGTTAGGACACTCCGTTTCCCATTTTCCACTTAACACGTGTTAAAAGGAACTTAATATTACTGTGGGCTTCGTTAAGTATTCAATAGATAATATAAAAAAAACATTAATTTACTATGAACAAATAATATTTGTAGAAAAATATTTTAACGTAAGTGTCATCCAAGTTTTAGAAAGGTTAGGTTAGGATATTTGAACTTGAGTGGATGTGGAGTGGAAAGCTAGTTTTTTCAGTTATTGGAATTGAAAAAAAAATGTGTTGGATTGTCCATTTATCAAGAGAGGCTATACGCTACATTACCTAAATCACTACCTACGCAGTTGGTATAAATATTATAAATATAGATAAAAAGAGTTAATTAATAGTAAAAAAATGAAGAATAGACGTTTATTTGAATTTGACATGCAACATTTGTCCCGGTTGTTTTTTTTTTTTAAATCTACTAGGTTATGAGTCAATTTAATTAACCTCTATGTTCAAAGAAATCTAGTAATCATCTAATGATGGTGTGATATGCGCTACGGTTGTCATATTCTTTGTATAATCATCTTCCATTTGACCAAGAGGTTCTATTTGCAGAGGGTTTATATTTCTGTTCTCATCCATTTTTTTTATTTGTAGTTCATTTCATACAAAATGAGTCCATATGAGTACTCATTAAACATAATTTTGTCAACTTTTATAAGATGCACGGTTTCGGTAGACTTACAATCCTGAAATTGGGAAGGAAGCGTCCTTCTCAACCTTAACCAGTCTCTAATAAAAACAGGTAAAAAAACAAAGTATTTCCACATATTATAAACTTCAAATGAGAAAAACAAAGAGGCTATAATATATACGAGTACTATCAATACCTATAATTGCTAAGTATATATTCAGTATTCCGGAAACAAATCTAGAACTGCGCATTTATTGGACACGATTTGAATATAAATGAGTATGAGAGAATGAGTAAATATAAATAAAATCTCAATCAACATTTACCACCATTAATTATGAAATAACAAACAGATATAAAACACGTTTTTCAATTGCGCACTATTTGTTTATTCTAATAAAATGGNTCAGTAACAATGAACTTATTTTATGAATATCTTTTAGGTTTGTTGGATTGTCCATTTATCAAGAGAGGCTTTACGCTATAGTACATCACCTAAATCACTATCCAAGCAGTTGGTAAAAATATTATAAATATAGATAAAAAATAATAATAATTAATAGTAAAAAATGAAGAATAGACGTTTATTTGAGTTTGACATGCAACATTCGTTACAGCAACTTTAATTTTTTCTAAATCTACTAGGTTATGAGTCAATTTAATTAACCTCTACGTTTAAAGAAATCTAGTAAATTATCTAATGATGGTGTGATTTGCTCTACGTTTGTCATATTCTTTGTATAATCTTCTTCTATTTCACCAATATATGAAAATATATTATATTTTAATGTTTTCAATAGACATTTTTATTATAGGTGGCAATATTTTCTATTGTCGTTCAATTTTTTTTTTTTTATAAAAAAAGAATATGAGAGAATACAAACTTTTGTGTGTCGTAAATTTCATACTAAATGAGTCCATATGGGCACTAATTAAACTTAATTTTGTCAACTTTTATAAGATGTACATTCTTCCGGTAAACCTACAATCCTGAAATTGGTACGGAAGCGTCGGTGGACGAGTCCGTCTCAACCTTAACCAGTTTCTAATAAAAACAGGTAAAAAAACAAAGTATTTCCACATATTATAAACTTCAAATGAGAAAAACAAAGCGGCTATAATATATACGAGTACTATCAATACCTATAATTGCTAAGTATGTATTCAGTATTCTGGAAACAAATCTAGAACTGCGCATTTATTGGACACGACTTGAATAAAAATGAATATCTAATGAGTAAATATAAATAAAATCTCAATCAACATTTACCACCATTAATTATGAAATAACAAACAGATATAAAACACGTTTTTCAATTGCGCACTATTTGTTTATTCTAATAAAATGGGTACGACAATATTGTACTTATTGTCTTATCTTGACTGTGAGGGCGTCCATTTTGTCATGTATGAATAAATAATGTAAGTACGTCTAACAATTAAATATTCCTATAGAACAAATTAGTTCCCATACTTTAACATCAATTTAATATTAAAGTTATAGGTAATCAATTAAAAACTATTTTCGACAATTTAATTATAGTCAGGGTTAAATTATAAAGTGTCACATACAATTTACTATAATATAATAACAAGATTAAGTGGGCGAAGCCGCATGGGTCACTAGTATAAAAAACAAAATATTTCGCCAATTTGACTACAGTAAGGGGTGAATAGAGTGTCACATGACATGACATCGTTTAATTTAGTTTTTCAGTTTAGTTGTATCTCCCACATAGCAGGGGAAGATACGGGACACTAGTCAAACACTTCGTTCCCCATTATCCGCCGAATTCTTGAGGCTATGCGTGTTGAGTAGCGGAACTCAACGGCGCGCTTTGCCTCGTTACCAGGCGAAATGAAAATATTAAATTTTTCATTTTCCCGAATGAGAATCCAACTCACAACCATCGCGTTTTAGAGCCACACCCTTAGGTCACCCGGCCACATCGGCCTCAATATATCCAGGAGCAATTGATCTTTATGTAACAATTACAACTCCAACCAGCATAAACATTAATTACAAAAAAAGCGTTAGCACAAACGAATTTAATTTTCAACTAAGCAAATCCTATTATCCTATATACATTATAAATGTGAAAGTTTGTGAGAACCGATGTTTGTTCCACTTTCACGCAAAAACTATTTGAACGGATGTAGGTGAAACTTTACAGCAATATACCTTATACATCAGAAGAAAACATAGGCTATAATTTATGTAAACATTTTATATAATTTGGCTATAATATCACTAGTTTAAATATAAAAATACAATCACTCTACGTCTAAAAAAATAAACAAATTCAAAAAGCTCTATAAACTTATAGCTGTTTAAAACAAACAAGTGGTTCCAGTAATGTTAGAGATAACGTGGTATATTACCTCGGCACCGGTATGCAGAAATTAATCAAAGCAGCTCAGCAAATAATTCGCTTACACCGCATTAACCGAGCGGAGTAATTTCACGCGAGTTAAGTCATTAATTCATCAATATGCCCCTGGGGCTGAGATAGCGTGGGGCTGCTCAGAATATATGAATATTTTATATATTGTTTCTTTTTAAGAATAATAATAATTATTCAGTTAATTATTATATTATAGTTATTATATTTATTTTTATTTTTATTATTATTATAGTTATTTTTTTTTATGTGTAATAAAGTATATTGTATTGTATTGTATTGTATTGTATTGTATTGTATTGTATTGTATTGTAATAATTATTTATTTTTTTACAATTTAAATTGAGCAATGAATTCAGAATTCGTCGAAAAGTGGGGAACGGAGTGCCCTAATACTAGGTTCCCTCAGGGATGTAGCTTCAAGCTATATATATATATATATATATATATNAGACAATTATACAAATCACACCTATATATATATATTTTTTTTTTTTTCTTCGTAAGTATAATATTATTTCTTCAATGCATATTTACAATTTACATTGGATTACACATTAGGACAAACAGAGCCCGTACACATAAGTTAATGTGGTCTTATCTCTAAAGCTATCTCTTACAAGCAACCAATAATAAAGAATCTACTATAACAGAATGTAGAACGGTTGAAAAATTATCGCATAATAACTATATTTGTTTATTATAAGATAAACAGCAATACAATACAATGTTATATATAAGTGATATAAGAACTTGCTTGTTACTTGTGGGGCCAGTCATGGCGCAGGGGGTCGATCCCCACTCAAGAAAATGAAATATTTACTTAAATATTTAATTTTCTTCGCTCTAGTGTCAAGACAAAGCAGGGCGTTAAGTTCCGCCACTCAATGCCGTTAACGCAATGCTTCCAGAATTGTAGGTAAATGGGGAAAGTGTCTAACACTATGTTCTCCCTGCCTACCCTGCTGTGTGTGGGATACACACACACACACACAATTTTTTACAATGTAATAAAATTAATTAGCGTTCATATTAATTAATTTACTAAGATCACATTTGGACAATACATACGCACTTTCAAGTTTATACGTCTTTAAAATAATATATAATTCCTTTATAATTAACCAGAACAATCGTATTAATTATAAAATACTTAACAACTTAGATACGAGGCTTACAAAGACCCGAGCAAGTAATTTGTTTACACCGTAGCGGAGCCCGAGTGCCGTAATGTAGTAATTTCAGAGCGAGTCAAGCCATTAATTCATCAACATGCCACCGGGAATACATGGAAGTGGGGGGGGAACAGGACAGGACTGAGATTTGATATAAGTATATATAACTGCTTTTTGCTAGCTAATAATAAAAACAAAATAAATTAAACATATTTGGTAAATATTAATAAGTAAAAAAACTATTTTAATATCTTTAAAGATATGTTTTTTTTAATTTTACGCTTTATATCACTAGCGGGTTAATTTTAATTTTGTCAATAATAAATTAATTGTATCATTATTTTATTTTATAATATGAATCACATATCCTAATAAAAAAAGTATCACAAGAGCACTTAAAACAATTTTAAAATAAACATATGAATCAAAAACGTGGGCGCTGGTCCCTCCAGCGTCACGTGTTCAAATCTGCGATTATAATTCAAAACAAAACATTTTATATTTAATACGAGTAATGAGTGGATACGGGGACAGCTCATATGGCGGACGGCCAAGGGAGAAGTGTATTCTGCCAAACGTACAACTATGACGTACATAGTCTACTCACTACAATATTTATTTTAAAAAGTAATATAGTATTTAATTTTATAATATAATGGCGTTTGGTAAATTTATATTAAAATTTAATGTTGAAATATTTTTAATTATTATAAAACGCCATCGCGGTTTAGTAGGACATGTTGGTTGTGAATTCCATTTTCGGAATTAATTAGATATGTTTTTATATGAGCAGTGAGTGAAGAACGAAGTGTTTTACCACTAGATTATGTCTGCCTATATGAGCATTCCTTTAAGATCAATTAACACTCTTAGTAACAATCTTTGGGTAGATTTCTAAAATTTTCCTATTAAAACGTCTTCCTACCGCACGCACGACGTTTTCCTATTGAAAACAAAAACTGTGCCAAATAATAGCGTTTTCAAATGTCCCTATTGTAATAAAACGATATTAAGCAATAAAATAACTCATTCATATTTCACATATAAATATCATTAGGCATATTATAATAATACAAACGTATTCCTTTTTTTATTTCACAAAAACAATACAGATAAAAATATATAAATATATGCTATGTATATACTATAACAATAAAATTCAAAACTTCACATTCAGTTACTCGATCCTATTGTATTCTGTATAACTTTTGTATGACATGGAACGTCTACCCACTATCTATTTTTAGCGGGTTTTTTTTATAATTCCTGTTACCGAGCGCCACGTTTTGTTAAAAATGTAATAAAAAAAACTATTAACAAGTAAATATTGGGTACATAGTAATTAATATAATTTTGACACAGCAAAATTTAAATGTTGTGTAAAATAAGGCAAAAGTGTGGCGTTCATTTACGCCACTCAAGTTCAATAATTAACGCAATACCTTCAAAATTCGGCGGAAAGTGCTACCTTCCTTGCTATATATGGGATAGCTAAAAAATAAGCTGAAAAAAAAGTAAGCACTGTTTATTAATATGAAAAAAATGGTATGTTTAAAAGAATATCCGTTAACCGTAAAAAGCTAACTTTTTACGGAAATTCTATAATAAAATCTTTAATCCGTTGAAATAAATATCGTAATCGTACATTCACAAAGAGAAGGCTTACGTATATTAAAACCTAGGTAATGCTAGGAATTACATGAAGTAACTGAAGTTCCGATATCACAGCAATCACTTCCCGGATGTTTCAATATATTGATATTGGAAATGCAGCTTTTCATAATGTGCAAGAAAAATTGAGTACGTACAATTCTATTCAGTTGAATGGTTTTTACGTTTATTTTTTCTAGTATGAATCATCATTTAGATACTATAAAATACAGCACTGTAATGTGATCATTTAGTGAGAACGGAGTGTCTTAACACTAGGCACTAGGCCGTGTGCGTGAGCGTGAAGCTGATAAAAACAAAATTACCATATCAAAATTAATTTCAATTTCACTTTCCATAGCTCCATTTGTAACTTAGCGGAAAGTTAAAATTTTCACAAAACATTTTTATTGTGTTAATATGAAAAGATTGAAATAAATAAAAATTGTATAAATATTTTGGTATATGTACTGAAAAATAAAAATAGAACACAGAAGGCAGTTGAAAAATGCACTATATGAATTTACAATTTTGACCAAAGTGGGACGAAATAAGAAGTGTAAATGAAACACACTAAAATATGCATGAGCGGGCAAAAAGACATTTGCATATGCAAATAATATAATTTGGCATATATTTATGTCTCTTACTTCTCCATTTTATGAAAGTTTTAACGAATGATGGAATTATTGTATTACATCTTGATATTACGTTAAAAAAGGCAGTGTAGACGGAATGTCTCTAGGCTGTATGTACTTTTTGCCCACTTTCCAGCCAATGTTTGAGTTGGGAAAGCAAGGAAATGAAAATTTTCTCTCATTCTTCCAAGCTGTTCCAGTGCGCCACGACTGATTTATTTATTTAATAAAAATTTCATCCCCCTTTTAAAATAAAAAACAACTTTATTACTATAATAAACTCCCAAGAGTTACAAATAAACGATTATACTTCTAGAGATGACTTCATTAAAACGTTAGAATGTTAGATTTATCTACCCACATCTCCACAGAGCAGCGGCGCTGTCCAAATATACATAATACATAATATGTATTTTTTTAACCATTTAAAAATACTCAATCGAAAAGACACACAAACATAATAACTACTAATCAAAATATTATTTAATAAATAAAATCAGCTTCACGCTGTATCCCGCACACAGCAGGATAGGCAGAGGGAACCTCGTGTTAAGACATTCCGTTCCCCACTCATTATTTAATACATAGTTAAAAAAGGGTGACCGTTAAAAATAAACGATTTATTATAATTTTTATATTAGCGCCTGTTCCCCATCATGTCAGGGAGACAAAAAATTTAATAAATACCCGAAACGCAAATGCGTTTTATATGAGACTGAAAAAATAAAATATATTAAGCATTTCTCTTAGTGAGAGAGGAATCAACAACGATCACATTCATTCAAACACTTGCCCAAATGCACTGATATTACCTATTCATCTTTTATTTGAATATTAAAGTAGTTTTCTCTTAGGTCCTACTTGCATAAACTAGAGTTCGTTCTAAGTATTCCTACGAGTATATCTTAAAGCCACGGTAACTCCGAAGCGGCAAAAAGTCTTACGTAACTACATACATAAAACATCTAAGGCGAATCTAACAAGAAAGAAAAAGCATAAATGCTTCACCCGTTTGTAGGTATTTCTGCGGTTCTATGTTATAGAGAATGGACACGCAAGCGTTTTAAATTACTGTAAACGGACGACAGTCAAAGCTTTTGCGATTCATTATTTATCTGTTGCTTTTTTTATCTGTGATATGGGATTTTTATCCCTATTATATGGGGGGAATGGGGGTATATATTTGGAAAATGACAGTGCGCTTTCTGACTATTATATAATCAGGCTAGGGAAGTATTTATATAATAAATATAAACAATAATTGAAATACATAATTTGAACACATTATCATAATTTGCAAATTATTTGTTTGTTTGTTTATTTCTTTGAGTAGACAGATTCCGATTAGGAATATAACATGTTACATAAAGAATTAAAGATTGCGATTTAAAGAAGGTGACTGGCACTGGATGGATGCGAGAAGCCCAAGACGCTGGTTGGCGCTTCATAAGGGAGGCCTACGTTCAGCAGTGGACGGCGATAGGCAGATGAAAAAATGTTACATATATGTTACATGTTATATTCCGGACATCGGATTGGAATGGATTCTTCAATCCATTCTAATATAGAACTCATGATCTCTTCTGATCTTACAATATAGGATTTGTATATAACAAACAAATCTTAAATGAACAATTTAAATGACAAAAGTAATACAAAAAAAAATTAACAATAAACTTAAAAATAACAATATTTATTAAATAAAAAAAAAACCACGNACGTAGAGTAAAAGCTTTCCTGCGAACCGCACAAGTGGCGGCAATCGATAGGACTCCACCCATTGACCTATTTAGAGATTAGGTCCGCTACAGCCTTGTCTTGCGTTTTCATCTTGTAACTCGAGTATTACAGAACAATTTACAGTGTATCTATCTATTATCTATTCTATTCTATATTTCTTATGTGAATTGGTTGAATTGATGGCTTAAATTTAGTAGCTTTAGTAATTTATCTGCAGAGTGTAGGCAGAGGAAACTTAGTGGTAAGCCACTCCGTTCCTCATTTTCCACCGTATTATGGGAGGCACTGCGTGTGGAGTGGCGAAACTCAACGCCGAGCTTTGCCTCGACACCAGAACGAAGAAATGAAAATATTAAATATTTCATTTGAACATTTATATGCAACTTTATTGTACTAAGCATTAAATTTTAAAGAGAAATTACTTCTTATGTTCTGAAGTTCTTTAATAAAATATACATATTAGGAGGGTAATTCTTTTAATTACCCTGCATTGAACAAAAATTGCTTTTTAGGGAGGGTTCTGTATCTTTTAAGAAGAAAAGGAACCCTTACAAAATTAATAAAATATTAGTTTAATTAATCGTTTCACATTGCATTTGTCTTGTTACGAATGCTGGTTTTGATAATTAAATAAAGGAGAGAAGAGGGCACGGTCTGTTGTAATAACTCATCCATAGCTTTAATAAGTCAACGTATAAAATAAACAATCACGATATTTTTAAAAACATTTTACTTAATTATAAAATTAATTATTAATTTCTTGATTAATGTCGAAATTAGTACATAAAACACATATTTAATTACGGTTTACAATTTTAACTATTTTTTTAAACGATTTTAATAGATCACACTATTTAAATTTCACTTAATATTTTGCTAGACAAAACAATAACGAGGAATACGACTAACAGGCTTAAAATATAAGGGATTATTAATATTTATTTATTTACCTAATGGCCATAGATGTTAATAATATTTATTATTTTGCTCTTCAGTGATAGATTTTCAATTTTTTTTTGCTAAAGAATATTTTTTATGTATATTATACATACAATTACACAAAATTAATTTGATGAATGATGCTCTTTTTTCACTGTTACATTCAAATGGTAGTTCCACTGGATAGCATGGACATTATACAGCTTCTATTGCTAGATCGATATGCCAGTTACATAAAAGGATAGAAATAGGTCACAGGCTTTGCAGTTTTAAAATATTCAAAAGGATGTTTAAGTTAAGTCACATTTAGTGTTTTGAAATGTCTCAATTGACGTACGTCATAATATTGTAAATGTTTAAAATTATATACTATACTAGCGACCCATTCGCGGCTTCGCCCGCTTCAAAAATCTGGACTTTAGTAGTCCTGGTATAAATTGCATAAAAGTTACAATGGGCGTTCAATTTATCGAGACGTTGTCCAAAGGGAAATTGGAAGTAGCGGCTAAAGTAATCGCCTGGAAGTAGGTTATATATCAGCTGTGGGTGGTTATCTTAATGCCTATACTAAAAGAGAATTTAGATTTTTCTATTTTTATACGTATTTTTGTTAAGTGATGAAATTGATTCTACTTATATGATACGGGCGATAGCTGCCTGTTTCGTTTGTAAAAAGACACATGATTTCTCAACCTCAATAGGAACAATTTATAAATATATATTTTTTTAAATTATAATTTTTACAAAAAAAAAATGTACATAACGCTTCAAAATACAATTTATCTCAGTACCACACCTTAATTCATGCATAGTCTATTATACCTTATCTCAGGTGGTTTCTAAGATGGACTACTTTTACTAAAGCGTCGGTTTTCATTTGGGCGTTGCGTATTAAAGCACTTGTTCGTGGCGAAATATGAGTTCTATTCAAATGTGCTATATATAGAGTCTATTATATATATAGCACGTTTAAATATTATACTAATATTATAAATGTGAATGTTAGTTTGTTTGTTACGCTTTCACGCCAAACCTACTCAACCGATTATTATGAAATTTTGTATACGTATTCTTAGAGGTAATAGAAAGGAAATAGGAAACTATTTATTAAAACATATATTTTCAAATCACATAGCAAAGTCGGGAGTGCATCCCTAGTAACCTGCTAGATGTATATGGATACCTAAATGCCTCCACAATTCAGCGAAAAGTGGGAAGCGGAGTGATTCAACACTCTCTACCTGTCCTACTACATGAGGGATACGGCATGAAGTTGAAAAAAATCTATTTGTTTAATAATGCACACTTGAACTGCTTCCGTTTTTTGGTAGGTACCTACTATGGAAAACATTTGTTGAATGTCGTCACAGTGTAAAGTACTACGTCTTGTTAATGAGCATATAACGTCAGTATCATTGGCTCTGTTTCATATTTATGATGAAAAATTGCCAAAATTATAGTTTTAATGCTTTTTACTGATTTATTTGAACTAAATAATATATAACAGCAAAATAGTTCTATTAATTAATATGTGAAACAAATTTTTTGCACCCCTTTTACGAAAATTACGGACAGAGGAGAAAGAAATTTGGCACAGTTATAGTTTATATAGAGAAGTACAGGATGCTAATGTCTAAAAATATTTAAAAAAATAATTAAAATAATAAAATAAATATAACGGTTCGGTTCTTTATATATGGCGCTTCGAGCCAGTTGAGCACTATTCACTTCGCCAATGTCATGTCAATAAATATAACAAACACTACCATAATTGTTTGACAATAAAAGGTTATATAAAAAGACTTACACGTTGCTGTGACAACGCGTATTGTACGCGTCAATTGGGTCTCTAGTTATTATAAAGCAAGCTAAAAAAAAAATAATTTGAACAAAAAAAAGTACGAAAAACGTTGTACAAAAAATAAACTCTTACAATTTGTTTACTTAACGTAAAGAAAATTCCCAACAACCCATAAACAATTCTATTCGATTATCCAATACTAAAGAATAAAGTGCTTTAGCATTCCTTGAGGTCTTAAGCTCTAGGCTATATCTGANTTTTATAAAATTTGAAATTCAGACTATTAAAAGTATTTAATCGAACACATGTTTCATGGTTTATTGGAATTCACCACTAAATACGCAAGCGAGGCTGCGCGCGTCCGCTAGTAGTTTATATAGAGAAGTACAGGATGCTAATATTTAAAAATATTTAAAAAAATAATTAAAATAATAAAATAAATATAACAAACACCATAATTTTTTGTCAATAAAAGCTAATATAAAATGACCTACATGTTGCTATGGTAACGCGTATTGTACGCGTCAATTGGGTCTCTAGTTATTATTAAGCACGATAAAATACAAATATTTTAATCAAAAGAAAATCTACCATAACAAAAAAAAGTACAAAAAATAAACTCTTACAATTTGTTTACTTAACGTAAAGAAAATTCCCAACAACCCATAAACAATTCTATTCGATTATCCAATACTAAAGAATAAAGTGCTTTAGCATTCCTTGAGGTCTTAAGCTCTAGGCTATATCTGAAAGCTCTGGATCGACTTACCAGAACAGCCTTCGGAATATTGGGGCCCGAAACGACATCCACGGAAATAGAATGATCCACTTGGAAAGGTCAAATCGCAAAATAGAACCTTTGGCATAAATGTTTAATTCTATATTTGGTTTCAGAAATCGTTTCAGGTGTTTGTAGAATATTCTATAAGGTTAACTGGTACAGATTTAGATTGACTTCGAGTCAATTATATAATTGTAATTTTGAGAGGAAGGGTTTATATTTCACAACATTTAATGGCTTGAGAAACTGATAAAGTCTAAAAAGGATATTTTAAAGACTGGTTATCGATATACGCCCAATGTTAATAACCAATCCTAATCCAAAAATTGCTACCATAGATTGAAATAGACAGAGATGGAGGTAGGCATGCAGGTTAGTGATTGGATAGATATGTCGGACAGTACGAGATAGACCTTAACTGGAGATAGGAGATACATTATTAATATTGGGCGATAGTGGATATAAAAAAAGAGTACTTGAAATATATAACTAATTTTGAATCAAGTTTTTGTTGTATTCTTGTCTCAAATATGAGCCGACCTGGACACCTTTCCAGGTCCCTATGTCATTTCTGTGATTTTTTACGATATACCTACAGAAAATAATTAATGGGGTAGCATTCGCTTTTGCCAAAAGATAATTCTTTGTAATAAACAATATTTTGGTAGCAAAACACTAAAAATATTCCTACAAAGGCGTTGACAACAAAAGTAGTAACAGCCGTATTGCAATTTCGGCGAGGCAAGATGATTGTGAACATATAGCTTAATTGGCTACAATGCTTGGACAGTATCCAACAAACGTGGATACAAATCGTGGTACGTTCAATTATTCATAAAGTAAAATATAAATTATAAATATTAATACTAGTATAGTATTACTAGTAAGTCTATGAGAAATTCCCAGTAGTATTTACTACTGGTCTGGTAATATTACTCAGTAAAACTAATGAAAATAGACTGAATGCTTTCGTATCTAAGCGAACATGAACAATTCATGAAAAAATGAAGTTATGTAATAGAACTAATAGTTTCGTCTATTTCTACAATAAATCGATATCCATTCTCTAACATAGTGGCCGGAAACTTACGGGACTAGACTAGAAATGCATTGGCACTAATTAGGTCGGATATATGTAGGTCAGTTACAATATATAATATATGTTATCGCTATTGTGTGCTAGCCGTGTGGCTGACTCAATGTAAAGGTTTGTGGGTTTTAATATAACTTAGGGTTATATTGTTTTACAATTATTAAAAGGCCAGTCTTGGCGCAGGGACTACGCGTGCAACTTTGAACGTGACAGGTTGTCGGTTCTCTTCATTTATTTTTACTCGAGGTAATTAAATATTAAATATTTTCATTTCATCGCTCTGGTAACGAGGCAAAGCGCAGCGTTGAGTTTAGCCACTCAACAATGGAGTGCTTTAACACTAAGTTTCTAGGTTCCCTCTGCCTACTTGCGAAGCAGCATGTAAGTAAAAAAATCTTAAAATGTACATAATTAGCTATATATATATGGGTTGATCTTACTAGATTACCTGCTTTGAACTTGGAAGCTAAATAATTATTTATTATTTAACATAATATCAGAATAATGAAATTAAGGGAAATAAAATTAAAATTTTCAATGTCAATATTTATTTCTGGAATTTAAAATTGAAGCTTTACAACTTCAACCGTATCTATTTTAAACACGAAATGTCTCTAGACTAACTTACCTTTGCATATCCTAAAAATTATTAAAAAAATATATAAAGATAAAACAAAAATATTAAAGCGTACAAGGCTTCTGTATATACGGACTGTAGTTTATTGATTTCAATAAAGAAACAACTAAACAACAATGTTTATACAAAAATATTATACGCCTACTTTAATACAAGCTGATCACGCGATAGTTTTAGGAATTTGATAAAAAAATAGGTAATAGAACCGGTCCATGTTTTAGTTTTTATGTAAGTATTTATAATACTAATACTGATATTTTTATTAAAATTAGATTTAAAACGATAAACAACGTACTCGTATGTGAATTCCCATGTCCAATATAAGTATACTACTACAAAAAATATGAAACCAAATATATCGCGCTGAAATAATACATTCAACTCCAATTATCCAATACGTGCAAACGAATAATTAGCTGTGAATTTTTATTTGAATACGAAAGTCGTATGTTTTATGGCATATAAAAGCTAAACTCCCAGTCCTTTACNAAATACAATTATAAAACTCTATAGGGTCTTCTCGTCTTTTTAAATTATTTTAACTTTTTAATAAAAAAATTATGATTAAAAGATTATGATTAAAATAATTAATATACCTACCTAAATATAATATAATCAACAAAATTAGCTGTGAATTTTTATTTGAATACGAAAGTCGTATGTTTTATGGCATATAAAAGCTAAACTCCCAGTCCTTTACGCTTATTAAGCATTGTAACGGATCACTCGTTGTAATTACAGGAAACATTCGTTTTATTATGCCAGTTCAGCTCGTTCCTTGAGAGTTTTTAAAGGTTTGCTAGCTATCAGGAAAATTTTACGTTTTTACTTTCTACTTTCTTTTTATTTAATCCTAATGCAAATGATCCTTATCCTTATATTTGTGTTTGTATCTGTGTGTTTGTTAATTTGTACCGTTCTATCTCCTAAAAATATTAACTTATACAAGTTTAATTTAGTTTATTAACAACAGACGTTATTAATATATTAGGCTTAAGTTAGATTCTTGCAACCAAAAACCAACAAATATCTACTTAAATATAGCTTAAAATAAAATTAAAATATATTTTATTATTCACATAGATCGATTAAGTAAAGTTTATTTCAGTTAGAAATCAATTATTGCATTTATAACCTCCGAAGTTACCAGTGAACTAGTAAACTAACGATAACAGCGTACGTTACTGAAAATCAAAAGGCTGTTTTAATTATTGATTCTAACACAATGCCAATGTTAGCGAGCCTACTGTATATAGGATTTTTTGAAACACTGCCTAAATAATTCATAGTAGAATGGAGGCCGATAAAGCATCGGAAAAACGGCAATTAAAATTCTTACTTCTAATAATAAAATATTCTTCATTAAAAACTTCTTATTTAAAATATATTATTACAAAAAGAATATTATAATTGATTTTTATCAATTTTTTTTAGAATTTCGGGTATATTTTGTCTAACCAACAAAACACACGTGACGTAACACACGGTGAGTGAGAATCAAGACGCCACTGGTGATTCATTATAAGAAAAAATGTTACCTTGAATGATCAATGAGAAATGCGAATTCGGAAAATATTTGCATGCATTATTATTAATATAACTTGGTATTGTATACTCGTATCAATGTACAGACAATGTCATGTTAAATTCCTTAGATATTTTTAATATTTTATTGTTAGATATCGGAAGCGGTTAGCGTTTTTAAAATAACACTATAAAAATACAAACCGTCTATATGTTTTTAACGTACTCGGACAGAGGTTCCACGTAATTATAATAAGTGACATGTATCACTCAATAACAACACTACACACTAGATACCTTCCAATCAGGGTTTCCGCCTTCAAGCAACTTTTCCCGTTTGACACAATTCCACCGCTTTTATTGTCTTTTTCACCAAAATCTACCCACTTTTACAGGAGTACGCTAACATTATTTATTTATATATGCGGGACTAATGCGCTTAATTGATTTTTTTAACATTTTTTAAACTGTCATTCATTATTAAGGAAAAAATATTAATATTTGAACGTAATGGGACCGAAATCGCGCTTTTTGGGAGCTGACTAAGCGTTCTAGACAGTTAAGTTCTTATAGTTACGTTAAAAAATATGAGGGTAGGCAGAGAGAACATGAGGACCCATTCCCATTAAGACACTTCCGTTCCCCACTTTCCGTCGAAACAAATTTGAGTTAACTTTTAAGCTTTACGTTTGATTTTAAAATACTTCATGTGCCCAGATTACAAATAAATAATGGAATGAATATTTGGATCGATAACGAATAGAAGGTAAAACACTTACATGTGTGCATTTGAAAGAAAATATTAATGTTCTTAAAGAAAATACAAAATAGTATCAACATCAAGTAAATTGTATATTTTGCATCGAAAATAAGTTTAAGATAAAAACATAGACTAGACGACCTTCAAACACTCAATACATACGAGTATTTTTTGTCAAATGATATCTGCGTGTATAATTAAGCCAAGGGTAAAAAATACGGATAGCAAACACGAAATACAAATTTATAATATATACCTACATATGTATCTGTTATTTCTTTATTAGAATGGGAATGATTTAACAAAATAAAATATAATAATAGTACAAAGAAATCTCGATATTAAAATGGAAATTTTTTTTTATTCTTATGTATCTGTACGTTTCTTTCATTTTATCTAAAAAGAGTGCAAAGTGAAATTACACCATTCAATAACGGTGTAACCTAGCTCCGCAAAGAAGCAAGAAACGCAATGTATTCAAAACTGATGAAAACCTAACCGAAGCCTATCGAAGGTAAACCTCACTGGCCTAATTTAACGGTTTTCTCAACATAATCCATTCACACACGATGCAAAAGATGAGTGAAGTCAAAGAATATACCTAGTATATTACATCTAACTCACGTAGATACAAATCAATGACAAACAAACACAAATAGTTGTAAAAACAGTATAAACCAGTAAAAGAAAATAAGAAACTCAGTGAAAAGGGCTTATTGCCACGCTCATAGCCGCATCGCTTCAATGGGAGAAAGCGAACGTACTTGAACTAGGGGTACATCGATAACGGAATCGGGTCAGGGTCCATTACGCGTCGCGTGCTGTCGGCGCTGGCTCTTGTTGGCTGAGCTCTCTATGTAAGTTAGGCGTGGTCGAAGTTTCGGGATTTTTGGGGCACCTACTATTGACAATTTGTGTTGTACGCGTGCCTTTTTGTGCCCCAAATTGTGTAGGTTTTATGTAAACGATTCCTAAATACTGATTCAGATTTTTTTTTAACTTTTACTACAGTAGCTATTATTATATTTATATAAATAAAAACAACTTGAAATAAAGCGAATAACTTTTTTATGATTGTTAAATTACAAGCAAGAGAGTTTCAGATTGAAAATAAACCCGAAAAAATCTGTAAACACAGTTTTAGTCTGGTAACGAGACAAAGCGCGGCGTTGAGTTTCGCCATATAACACGCAATGTCACCAGAATTCGGCGGAAAGTGGGCAACGGAAGTACCTTAATGAGAATGGAGTGCCTTAACACTAGGTGCCCAGGTTCCTTCTGCCTACTCTGCCATGTGCGGGATACTAAAAAAATAAGATATTTTAATGCTCAGTTTGCATGATGTGTATCAATTATGTACTTAATCAATTATTTTTACGTTAAATGTTTCGTTTTCTTATTAGATTTTTTCAACTATACGGAAAAATCACAAAGGCTAAACAAATATTCTAACTATTCATTATTAATAATTCTTATAATTAATTTTCATGAAAGTTACTATGCATAACGACCTAACACGCTTGTTTTAATTAAAAAAGTGACACATAATTAATTAAATCTAAAAAAGAAAAAACAAAACTTGTTTGTCAAATAAAATCTAATGTTTACTTTTATCGTATACTTTACGTTTAATTACTAAAATATTTCGTATAAAAAAGTTCTCGTTCCAAGTTTTGCCAATATCCAATAACATTCAATTATATAGGTAATAATCTTTATTGCTTCTTCTTATTAATTTCTAATTACGCAGTGGTTTTGACTACATTCCTAAATAATTATATACTTAGTTAAAAAAATATAAAAAAACACGCTTTTTGTATGTAATGTATTCGGGACTATAATTTATATGAACCTAAGCTCTAGTGGTTTACTAGTAACACTATTGAGGTCCTGGCTCCATCATCAGACCAGTTCGATGATACCATATTATTGTGTCGTCACGTGAGCAACGTACGACTGCCAAGTTTTATGATGATACAATTATTAAATTCAGTTTATTACATTTTATTACATACTTGGGCTACAGTTCGGCCTAATAGAAACGTGTTAAAAAGTAAAAAACTATCAATTTGCTGGTTTCATAAATCGATATTTATTCCATTTATCTAATACTAGCGGACGCGCGCAGCTTCGCTTACGTATTTAAGGGTGAATTCTAATAAACCACGAAACATGTGTTCAATGAAATATTTTTAAGAGTCTAAATTTCAAATTTTATAAAAATCGGTGGCGATTTAAGAATTTTTCCATACAAACTTTCAACCCCTTATTTGCACCCTTA
>JAKRZM010000316.1:1269180-1304799 GCA_036379175.1 Heliconius cydno galanthus
TCATTTGATTTTAGACGTATCATTTATACGTTCAACTATCAAACCACTAATATCCACATCAATAAAATTCTACTTAAACCAATGTATATTTCGATCTTTTATTCTTAAACGTTATTTTAATGACCTGCTATTACGTTTTATTTAAAGACAAAAGCCACATTGTCACACATTCAATTTCAATATACTAGAAGTTAAGAGATATCATAATGTAAGACGATTATATATGACTAATTTATTAGTAGATTTTATAAAGGATTCTGATTTTGTACGTTTAATGTTTAAATAAAAGATGAGTCTACCTCCTTGTGCCACCCAATGCGTAACACGATGACGTCACAAAATTGCAAATTATGTCGAATCGTGCTACTCCAATTATATAATTCTTTAGTTTATCAATAGAAAAATAGTTAATATTAGCCGGATCTCAGATACCAAAATAAATGTTAGCTGTTATAGTTCCTTTTAAATCCCTTCTTTCAATCAATATACTTAAATGAGAATTTGTGAACGGAAAAATGTTTTCGTCCAAAGTGGGTCAATCTTAGGTCACTGCCATTATAACAAGTGCGTATCGAGTGGGCAGGTCGAAGACAGCTTACGTGATATCGCGGAGATTTGATAATAAAATTCTATTACTTACAAATAAATACAAATGTTTATTGATTTAATATGTGATTTAGATACGTATGTTAGAATTTCACTATGGATTTTTGACAAGGTGTAGCGCATGGTTAGTTAGCTGACGTTTCAAGTTATACGTACATTGACTGTATTATTCTAATCTGGTTATGAAATCGATTTTATGCAAGTATGATGCTATAAACGGGAGGTAGTCAAATATTATATTGTAATGGGATTACTACTGGGTATATACATATTAGTACCTATGGTTTTATTTCATTCTTTTGCTGGGATTTTCATATAAAATCGGGTAGTATCTGCCACTTATCAGTGGAGGATAGCTCAACAGTATGCGATAAACATATTATGGTAAATACTTACCAGTATTCGTCCTGTGGTGGTCTGGCCGGAGATGAGTTCGCCGGCCCAGTCCTTGGCCTCGGTCATGAAGGTGCCTTCGAACTCTTGTTTCCCTTGTCGGGCCGCCTTCTGCTCCTTCTGCTTGGGGTCGTTGGGCGAGAGCTCCGGCTCCTTGCGGCAGCAAACGAACGCGCACGCGCGCCATAACAACACCACGAGAAAGCCCGCGAGGAACGTGAAGATCGAGGATAGGAGGAAGCACCACCATTTTCTGACACTGAGGCATTCTGGTTCAGACGGCGCGGTCGTCGTCCCTTCCTCGGACGAAGCCATTCCAGGGCGCGAGGCATCCAGACAGGCGCGTCGTGCACGTGCGACGCGCGCGCTCGCACGCTGCCCGCGCGCGACTGAGCGCGGCCCGCTGTGCGCGATCGATCCGCGCCTGCGCCCGCGAGCCCCGCTACCGCCCGCCCATGCTGGCCCTGCTGCGCCCTACCGCTGCCAGCGCCTGTCCCTCGAGCTCACCTCGCCTCTCGGTCACCAGCTGACCTGGCTTCAGCTCCTCACTGCACCAATGCAGATGGACATTTCAACAGAACGCGGCGCAGAGAGACTCACTACCGCTGTGGTTGACACTACCGCTTCGATGGACCCGAGCAGACTACGACTCGGTGTTGCCACAAAAATAACGTGTATTTGTTGTGGCGTTCAGAATATTTTGTAGGGAATGCGGAGGTTTTAGAGAGGTCAATGATTTCGGTTTCGCGTGACTGACGCCCTCTGCGTGCGTCACTGTGCGCTACGAAACTCGTAGACGTCTACGGAAACGCGAAATGGGACATGGCTCTATTGTATGTTACGTGAACGAAATTCGGACTCGTCTACTATCTGTATTGATTATTAAGCGAGTGTTATAATGCGATACAGAATATAAAATTACTTTAACTGGTTTCAAACGATTTGCCAAAATTCAAGTTCATTTATATTGCCATTTACTTTCAAAAATCAAAATATATAATTTTGAATAGATGAAATCTTCTTTTAATTATTGTTCCATGTTTCTTTAATAAGTTTTGATGTTAATTATATTTTAAATCTTATATTTTTTTATAAGACATACATTATGCCGAAAAAAAACTCATCTGTTCAGAATCAGTTCTTTTATTATGGCGTTCCTAGCGTGCCAGTTGAGCTCAAAATCACTTTGCCAATGAAAACTCATGTGTCAAAATAATCAAAATACTAAGATAGTTTTAAAATCTAAAAATAATAGACATAATTCTTAGCTAAAAACAAATTTTCTCTGCCTACCCTGCAAAATGCAATACGTGATGACAAAAACTATACTGATGTTGTATTTTTTTTACCCGCTTTCTTTTTTGTGTTATTTAATGTTACATTTATGCTCAAATGACACGCTCATAATTAAAGGAATGAACTGAAAAGTAGATTCAGTTTTTACATATACATTACTCATTAATTTATGGAATATTTCTACTACGAAAAATTTTACAGACAATGCATATAAAGTTGGCAGAGCTCAACGCCGCATTTTGTCTTATCAATCTGGTACAAATGAAAATAATTAAAACGAAAATAGATCCCTCTTTGTGTAACGATCGTACAACCGTTACATACAAACATTTTCGAACAAACGATTTTCGACTACGTCAAAATATCTTGTCAGTTTCACGCTTTATCCATAATAAGGTAGGCAGACAGGACCTGGAAACTTAGTGTTAAGACAATCCGTTGACACTTCCGTTCCTCACTTTGGACCCACCTGTCGCGTTAACAGTCACAGGCTTGTGCCCCTGCGCCACGACATGCCCCTAAATATTTAAATAATATAAATAAAACAAGATACAACAATTTATTCTGATTTTATTACCTAAATAATACTTCAATCTTTTTTACATATTAGCTTATATATATTTATAGAACTAAATAGAACAAACTAAAGCTAACTAAAAAAACTAAGATATTTTTTTTATTCAAAACAAAATCAGCAAGAAGCAACCACCTAGTGGATACATATCCAATTTTAGAGGAGTCGAAAATGCGGTGTCAGTCTTATTTTCATTCTTTTTTTACTGCATTGTTGGGCGGCGGAACTCCACCCTGCGCTTTGCCATTACCAGATCGATGAGATAAAAATAATTCGAATTCGAATCGAACCTCTCAAAAATACATGTATTTATATTAATATGCATAAATAAATAGATAAATTTAATCCATTACTTAATATTATAAACTTAATACATCATTTTATGTGAATATGAAACAATTTTTATCAAGGATTTGGTTTCTAATCTTTTAGAATAAAATACACCTGTCATTATAACATTACAATCATTACACTAACCTAAATGAAGAATAAATTAAATTGTTTAAGAAAACACTTAAAAGTATTTTTTCTAACTAAAATAATTTAAAAACTAATTTCTTCTATCAACAATAATATACTTAATATACTTCTACAAAGAACAATATAAAAAGAGAACTTAACATACATAAAAACTTATTTAATTTTCAGGTAGCGTATCTCCGATCCACTTCAAATATGGTGGGTTACCATTTTTTATAGGCAAAGAAATGACCTCGCACACCTCGTATGGATGGTTTAAACGTACAAATTCTGTCAGCTTGTCTACGAGTGACGTTCTTGTTTTGATCATCAGTAAGGCCTTTGAACAAAATATTTAAATTAAAAATTAGATCAGCTTCACGCTGTATACTGCACAGGGTGAGGCAAAGGGAACATAGGGCTAAAACACTCCGTTCCCCACTATTCACGGAAATACTTAGAAAACGTAACAACGTAACAATTTGTTTCACAGTGGCAGCATGTGGCTGTAAACGTGACGGTCGCAGGTTCGATTATCACTCGAGGGCTGAATTATTTAATATTTTCATTTCCTGGCTCTGGCAACAAGACAAGTGCGATGCTGAGTTCCACCATTCACAATATAATGTTTTGACAATTCGGCGGAAGGTGAAGAACCGAATGTTTTACATTAGGTTACTTCAGCTTACCCACTGTGAAACCTTAAAAAAAAAGAAAATTATAAAAATACTTTTCCAAATTGAAGGTTTTGATTAGACTTATTAATATTTATAATTATTGTTTACTGGTTTTATAAAATTTACATTCAGTTGCCTAATCAATTACAAACATATGTAAGGTATCAGTGATATGGCTTTATAAGTGACAATTATATTGCCATTTTATTAACCATGATTGCTTATATTTCTATTATTTACGAGCCATAAATTAAGAACTGAACTGGACTGAAATACTGCCTGCTTAGAATCAATTGTGAAAGTGAAATAATATAATAAAGCCACATATCATAATATAATAATGATTAATTATAGTTGCACAAAGTAGTAGTAGTGGCACCAACAAGCACCTATAAACATTTCTTCTTTCTAGTGACGAGTCAAATTGTGGTTTTGAATTCACTTAAATCAATACCTCAAGAATTCAGGGGTGCACAAGCAGTTCTGTGGGCTTATTATTATTATTTTACAATATAGAGGACAGTTGTGGCGCAGGGGCACAGAGTGCCTCCAGAATTCGGCGGAAAGTGGAAGCGAAATGGAGTGTCTCAACACTATATTCCCTCTGCCCATCCTGCTGTGTGCAGATTACAGTGTGAAGCTTATATACAATATAATATAGTAAGGCACTGTAAGAATGAAGAATATTGTGTTTAGGTTGTTAAGTAAGATTGTTTTTAAAAAGATATAATTATGATGCAAAAGTGAGTAGAAAGATAAACCGATAAACTAGTTGACTCAAGAACACGAATACCTTAAATTTACTAACAAACTAACCAGGAATAATTTTAGATTTTTAGTCTGTGTGTGGTAGGAGTAAAAGCGAGATTATAATAACAAAATTATTTGATAATTTGTTAAAAGATTTGTTAGAAAATGTCCTGTCCTGTAATCTGAATTCATTTCTAGAATGTACTTTATTTTACTAGTGGTATTATTTCAATTCAGTTAAGTAGAGAGTGAAGGTGAGCAGTGAGCTTAACTTTACATTAGTATTGCAATTCCAAGACATTGCTTTCATCTCTTCACTCTGCAACAACACCCATGCAAAATATATTTTTTCAACATAACTGCAAGAAGCAGTGGAGAACAAACCTCATACAGAAGAAAAAACATACCTCATGTTGCTATTCCACTAAGCATAAAATTTAAAAAGAATGATAATTTTACAGGAGAGAATCGAATTGCTTTTTAATATTGAATTTCATCTATTATTTTGCTTCATGACTAACTTATTGGATTTGGGGATTATATGCAGATGGAACTTATACAAACCTCACTATCCTCATTGATTTCATTTTTCCACTCATATATAGAAGTGACCTGTGGAACAATATTAACACAGGCTGCAAGTTTATTTTTAACTAAGCCGTGTCCAATTGTTTTACCCACTTCAGCATTAGGTACTGTTACATATGCCACTGAAAATTTATCTGAAATAATAAAAAAAATGATGGATTATATATAATAAATTTATTTTGCTAAAGATTTTAGATTTTATTATTCGCAGCTAACCTAGCTAGTAGCAGCTGAAAATTAGAGAATTTCGATAAAACCGTTCGATGGAAAGTAGAGAAAAATTACACTAAATTTATTTTATTTTGTAAATACAAATTAATTACACTCGTTGAATGATTAAACACAATTCTTACCGGCATCTACATTTCCCGACATATTTGCCTGTGCTACTACAATAGTGGGTCTTAAAATTGACAAGTATAAAGCAAGATGTTTAAAATTATTTAATTTGAGCATTGTACGCTCCACGGATTTTTTTGGAGGATTCTTCTGATTCTATTACTTTAATGGTTTTTTTAATAATATTAAAATATAAATCTAAAACTTATTGTTATTTTTTTACAGCGGTCTGCGACTGCGATCGGCGATCCCATAGATAATATCAATCATAACATACTAAGATAATATGCATTATTTTCTTTGATTTAAAATATCGTCGATATTTATCGAACAATTCATGAAAAAATATCGATATTTTGGTATATCGATTAGAAGTCGATTATAGCACTGGCAAATGGCAATGGCAAATTGGCAATTGGCATCCGAAGAGCGTGTCTTCGGATTTCTCTCTAGTATCAAAAAGTATCGATACATCGCTATTCATTTACCCGATAATAATCGATACAGTTTAAAAATATCGATTCAATAGTTATCGATATATTTTATTCACTGGTTGATGTTGACACTTGACAGTTGACAATAATAAAAGAGAGTTTAGATTTTTAATCTTTATTTTTAATTTTCGGAACGCCATAATCAAAATACAGAAAATCTTTATCTTTCAATTAAATAATAAGTACACGATACCTTAGTTAGTTATTATACCTTATATATTTTAATATTGTTTTCATGTCTATTAAGATGATTTTTACTTCATACTTTAAGGTGGGTGGCGGGTGGTAAGCAAAAAAATATATAAATTAATTTCGATAAGATAGGTTAGTTCATTTTGTTTCCACTAGATGTCAGGATTTTTTAATCTTTCATTCAAGCACATTTTTTGTTAACATAACAAAAAAAAATACAGTCCAATTGATAACCTCCTTTATTTACAGAAGTCGGTTAAAAAGAAATATAACCAATCGAATACCTATTCCTTGCATGGGGAGTTTATAATGAGGCAAAATCATAACGGGCTAAAACAATCTCACTGAAAAATATCATTTTTAATATAAATTTCGGCAGTCACAATTGTATTATTTCGGACGAATTTTTCAATAGCTAACTTAACATTTTTGTAATTTCATCGAATTCGAATCGTTTACTACTCAAAATTACTACGAAAAACCATTAGGCAGAAACATTTTTGTTTGGATACTTTAAAACAAAATTATCACGAATTTTGCCAGTGTCCTAGATGAGTAGATAATGTAAGAATATGACTGTGAATGTGTGCATGAAGTGCATCCGCACTTTGGATTTGCCTGCCTTGGTGTCTACTGGAGCAAGTTTGTTGACTAATATCTCCTCATGTTTCTTCAACTTAGGTAGACAGTAGTAGTAATGCATCCTACTAAATATTATTACCGGCTACTGTATTTCAAGTCTGCCGGTTTATATGTCGGGTCGGCATTCATATATATATATATATTATACACATAATATAGGAATAAAACAATAAAAATAAAAACAAAACATTTATTCAACAGTCGATTAACACATAATAATAATTAGCTAAAAATGTTTATTTGTCATCTACTTTTAACCCACAAACACAGGTTGTTGGTATCGGAAAGTTTTCAATTGCAGTTTTGTTTTGTTCATTTATGTAATATAATCGCCGTGACATATACCTCTGTATGCATACACCAGTATAGCCCATTGGGAATGGGGATTCAGAGCTGTTTGAATTACTACTGAAATACAAAGAAATTATTACATATTATTTTATAGAATGAAATGAGGGCAGAGAAATATCCTTGGACAAGATTTGATAGTATATTTATATTTAAAATACTTAAATTGGGATATTTGTTCAAATGAAAAAAGTCGCAGGTATATTACTATATATAGAGTTATTATCATAGGTGTTCAAGAGGCGCGGGTTCAAGTCCCGCTACGTTCTATTTTTTATACGTTTTCCAAATAAGTATTTTCTTTCCTAAGTGTATAATAACACTTTAAAAATGTTAAAAATAATTATTAAAAATATTATATTATGTTAGAATATTTGTAAGTTACTTTACCATTTGATAGGGTTTTTGTCCTGGCAAAATTGCATGGTAAAAGTATACGTTGGATTTGTATCGTCATTTAAAATATTCTTTGGTATGCCATGTTCATTGGGTAGGCTTTTCGGCGCATATGTCTTAAAAGAAAGAATATTAATTTTATTTTAAACACAGAACTACTTCGAGCATCATCACGCGAAGGTTGTGGATTCCCGAACGAGGATGCGTTGTCTAAAACACTAATACTTTAATAATATTGTTATCTTTTCTCGAGGCCGTTGTGGAGCAGAGAAACAAGCGTATGACTGTAAATGCGACGGTTGTAAGCTCGATTCTCGAAATGAAACATTATTTATTTATGTTTTCATTTCTTCGCTCACTCCGTAATGCCTCAAAAATTTGGCCGAAAGTGAGGAACAGAGTGCCTTAACACTGTCTACTGTCTACCCTGCTATTTGCGAGATAAAGTATGTAGCTGAAATAAAAATTCTTCCTCCTTTCTTTCTATATTCGGGTGACGAAATGGAATTCTTTTAGGTTTCCCCTTTTTTATTTGGTAGAAATTATCATTATTATCTTTAATACTTTTGGTTGTTGTTTTTCGTCTTTTCCTCGCATATAAATAGGTCAGGAGAGGAAACTTAGTGTAAGACTCTCAGGTTTCCGTTTTAAAATTATTTCCTATAGTGTATCAACCCACGCCTCTATTTCACGGCGTTACGATGGCCTAGTTTCAATTCAAGTCGATGAAAAATAAGTTATATATATACCCTTGTTTTATATTTACAAAGAGAAGTGACATCGTCATCGAAATTCCCGAAGCGAGATGTTAATGATATCTGAAAAATAGAATAAATTTATTAGTTATAAAAGTTTTGCTTTTGGTAACATAGTAAGTAACATAGTATGTTGATCGAAGTGCTTTCTTTCAATATAAATTTCAGCTTTTTTTTCGCTCCAGTGCTCTTATCAAAATAATAACAAAATTATTAATGTAATATAATATACCCTATACACTTCCATATATGGACTATACAACATAAAATAATTTTTCAGTTCGAACCGGGACTTTCTGTGATGTACTGTAGGTGCTTTAAAGATCTCTTTTAATATATCAAAATGATTTGGTAAACGTTACTAGTATTGAAATTTTTAAATATAATTAAATTACTTTCTTTTTGCTTTTCTTTTTGCTTTGCTATGAAAAAATATTTTCTTATTGTTTTTACATACAAATATATTCGAGAATGCCTACCTCTGGTTCCTCTTCTTCCTTGTCAAAAAAAACACCTTGGCTTTTGAGCTGAAATAAATAAAATAAAAATGTAAAAAGTATTCTATAATTATCGATGTTTTGCGTAAAGACAACCTAGAGATGAAATTGTAGATCGGCAAATAGTGTGAGTTTCTAACATAAGGGTAAGTGGCTTCCAATTCGCACTCACAGGAATCTACAATCTCTCTTCTCTACTGTGTGTTACTCAACCATAAAACTCCACCTTATTTAAGGAAGATATTCGAATTATTAGGTTTACATTCAAACAAATTGAGAACCTCCGAGAACCTTACTTTAAAAATTGCAAGGCACTCAAATGAAAGAAATTAAATTGTGGATACATCTCAAGTGAAATTTTAAATGCTCGAAATGTTAAAATATATATTTGAAATATCTAGAAAAAAATAAAAAAAATATATTTTAAATGTAATATAATTAAGTACCTCAGTAATTAACTTTCTTGCCAGTTCTACGGGGTAGTCATCAACGTGTTCACATATTTTGTATAGCCGGCATTCTTCTGAGATTGATTTCCTTCCTAGAATATTAAAAAAAAATTGATGTTAGTCTATTTTATATTTAATTTTTATTCCTATGATCTTAGTGCTCCTTCCTACTTATTGCCTCTCACTGTTTATGCGGTATATTGTTTATTTCAAAACTTAACGCTATAAATATATAGTGTATTGAATCATATTAGGGAAAATGTTCACATTTTTGTTGTTTGGCCTGGTTAGGTTCTGGCAACGTTTCTTGATTGATTTTCTAAGAATGCAATATAATGCTTAAACTTATAGCTTTAAAGTTTTGGACGATAAATGTAGGCAAGAATATTCTGCAATACAATATACGTTAGAAGATAACAAAACAAACAAATAGTATTTACTCACCATTTTGAAAAGACTTTGTCCACATAACTTGAAACTGAAAAAAATAATTAATTACTAAATAGAATTATAATAATACACTCTGTCAAATTTAATTGCACTAATTAAAAAAGGTTAATTTAATTATGAATGAATAATATCTAACTCACTAAACAAAACAGCACAACGACTTCTCCTGTACGAGCCATGTTTTCAACTGGAGTACTGGATGCTGAAGCCACATTCTATATTATATACCTCATAGTCACTGATAACAACTTCCCTATAAGTCGCTTGTGGTGTTTTTCAGTAGATTTTATTGCTAATTAAAATATTTTATACGTACATTGAATGGTACATCAGTGTAATCCATTTTGTTTCCTTAATTAATTAGAAATAAAATATATTTTCATATTTATTAAGCAAATTTCTTGTAATTGGAGATAATTAATTTATTGACAATGTATGTATATATTATTCGTTTGAATTGTACATTGGTGGAGAAGCTTTTCCCTGTGTCTTCTCTTCTCTTCTTCT
This sequence comes from Heliconius cydno galanthus, assembly GCA_036379175.1. NCBI lineage: Eukaryota > Metazoa > Arthropoda > Insecta > Lepidoptera > Nymphalidae > Heliconius > Heliconius cydno. The sequence continues at coordinate 1,279,593 of JAKRZM010000316.1, forward strand.
TTTCTTCTTCTTCTCTTTCTTTGATAGATACTACGTTAGTTTTTTTATAGGTTTTCTTAATAAGTATTTTTCTTTCTCAAGTGTGAAATAACACTTTTAAAATGTTAAGACATATTTTAAAAAATAGTATTCTCTCTTGCCAAACGATATCTCTAAGTAATTATTTTGTGTGTGTAGAGATGCTAACAACAAAAATAAGTTGTAACAAGCGTATAAAAATTTCGACTTAGCTCGATGAGAACGTATGGCTTAGTTGGTTGGACGGAGAGCGCTTGGACGGTTTCTAAGAGGCGCGGGTTCAAATTCCGCTACGTTAATTTTTTTATACATTTTCTTAACAAGTATGATACGTACGAATTTTTTATGTAGATATAAGTATTTTTTAGAACTATTCTTGTAGGTATACATTATTCCTATAATATCTATTATAAATTATCAGAATCCGCGTTAATCTATGAAACTACTGGACAAAAAAACGACAAAAAAAAATTGTATTACATAATCCATATATGGAGGAAGGTTTGTGGAGGAAACTTTACGATAATAGTTTCGATATAGGTACCTGTGGTACCGGGCTGCTTTTTTTAATTATTTGAATAAACTCTTTAATTTAATTCAGAAACAGAAACATCCTCAGTTAGAGTAACGGGTCTGATACTACTACTGTCTTTGTCAGGTCTGCCGGTTTACATATATGTCGGGTCGGCTGTTACATTTTTTATTTAATACATATTAAAATATATAATGGAATAAAACAATAAAAATAAAATCAAAACATTTATTCAATAGTAGATTAACACATAATAATTAGGTAAAGATTTTTATTTGTCGTTTACTTTTAATCCACAAACACAGGTTGTTGGTATCGGAAAGTAGCCAATTGCAGCTTTGTTTTGTTTATTTATGTAATATAATCGCCGTGACATATACCTCTGTATGCATACACCAGTATAGCCAGTTGGGAACGGGGATTCAAAGCTGGTTGACTTATTACTGGAATACAAAGAAATTATTATTTTATTCTATTGTATTTTTGTCTATCTAATATTTGATGAATATTTATTAGTAAGTTACCTTACCATATAATAGGGTTTTTGTCCTGGCAAATTTGCATAGTAAAAGTATATGTTGGATTTGTATCATCGTTTAAAATATACTGAGGTTTACCATGTTCATCGGGTAGACTTTTCGGTGCATATGACTGGAAATAAGGTTAATTATATTTTAAATACAGAACTACTTTATGCGAAAGTTGTGGGTTCGAGGCCTGAACGTTTGTACGTTCTCTGTTCTCTCTTCTCTCTCTCTCTCTTATATCATATTATTTTAAATATTATTCTTTCTGCGATTTTGTTACCAATAGTGTGATATCGAGATTATATTACCCATATAGCAGGTTAGGCAGAGGGATTCCAGTGTTAAGACATTTCGTTCCCCCCACTTTCCGCGGAATTCTCGAGGCTGTGTGTTTGTGTGGTGGAACTCAACGCCACTTTGCTTACTTACTGGAGCGGGAAATGAAAATATTAAATTTTGAAAAAAAAAAAAAGAAAGTTAATTCCCACGAGAGAGAATAGAGCCTACATATCGTAATTTCTCCTAAAATTTTTAAAAATATGTAGATTATGTGACCTATATATTGTATTCGTATAACTAAATTGTCTTGTTTCTATTTCATTTGGTCGGCCTCATTTAAATTAAAGCCGCTAAACGAGCAACATATTATATCTTAAAACATACCTTTGTTACAAAATTACAAAGAGGCGTGACATCGACATTGGAATTCCCCATTAATAGAAATGTTTTCTGAAAAATGGAAAAATAATTCTGATTTCGCTGTATCACGCACATAGCAGGGTAGACAGAGGGAACCAGAACTGTTCATTTTCAAATATTTTTGACATTTTTATAGTCAAAGAGGGGCGAGTTTACTTTAAAAATACAAAAATAATAATAATTGGTATTCTCTCTTGCCAAACGATAATTCTAAGCAATTATCTTTGGGTAGCGGAAATTTGTAAAGATCTCCCTACAGAGATGTTAACAACATAAACAAGTTGTAACAAGTGTATAAGAATTTCGACGTAGCTTGCTCAGAACTTATGGCTTAGTGGACAGAGCTTCGAGAGTTTCCAAGAGGCGTGGGTTTCAATCCCGCTACATTATATTTTTTATACTTTTTAAATAAGTATTTTTTCCCTCTCAAAAAAATGCACCATACTCACATTATAAATAATATATTCAGGTATGCCTACCTTTGGTGACTTCTTTGGTATTTGGTGACTCTTATCAGATGAAAAGGCTTTGCTTTTAAGCTGAAACAAATATACATCCATGTTTTATATCATAGTCAAAGGCAACCTAGTAATGAAATTGTAGATCATCAAATTTAAATTTCAAATTTGAATATTCTGCAAGCGTTTTGGATGTAAGTTCGATCTTCTCTAATAGAAAAATAAATTATTTTCAGAATAAATCATGTTCTGCAGTTTTGTAGAGAAGGTGGAACAAACATCCATCCTCACGAGCTATCACATTTTTATCCTAACATTAATTTAGTCAGCGCAGGAGAAAATTATAAAACACCAATAGTCAATATAGTGGATTACGAAGAACTGATAAGCATGATATGATATTGCCTCAAAAAATGGATAGTCCATATAAAACTAAGTGTAAAATTATCATATTAGTATTCATGTACACCTTTGGTACCAGTTCTTTCTTGTCAAAAAAACTTATTCATGTGTGCCTACCGTTGGTGACTTTGGTCTTTTCTTGCCAGACGAAACGGCGTGGCTTTTAAACTGAAACAAATAAAATAAAAATGTAAATTGTAAATAGTCAAAGACAACTTAGTGATAAAATTGTAGATCGTCAAATAGTTTGCGTAAAATGATTTTGCATGCTTCAAACGTTCCCAAAGATACATCACATAGCTTTTTGAAGGGTATGCCTGATACCTTTATGAACTTTTTAAATTTACAATATTTTACAGATAGTAAGCATATTGGATGTAGGTTCGATGTTCTCTTGTAGGAAACTAAATAATTTCAGTAATTTTTAAGTGAAAGTGGGACAAACTATAACATTTATAATGTTAGTAGGATAGTCAACGCAGGAGTTAACTCTCAATACCAATACAGTGTGTTACAACGAACTAATAAGCGTGATATGGTATATTGCTTAAAAAATTGAGTATGCGATATAAAACTATATTCGTGTATACCTTTGGTACTAAATCTTTCTTGTTAAAAAACGTATTCATGTACCTAAGTGCCTACCTTTGTTATCAGCTTTGGTCTTCTCTTGTTAAATCTAACAACGGGTTTGCTGTTAAGCTAAAACAAATAAAACAAAAATGTAAATAGTATTCTATAATCCATTGGAGAGGCCTATGTCCAGCAGTGGACGAGGACAGGCTGATGATGATGATGATTCTATAATCATCAAAGACATCTTAGTGACGAAATTGTAGATCGTCAAATAGTGTGCGTAAAATGACTTTCCATGCTTCAAAGGTTCCTAAGGATACGTGACACAGCTTTTCGAATAAAATATATATTCGAATATAATATTCCAGGGGGAGCCCTTACAGTCGTCAACTTCCTCACAGACAGCCACTTAGTGCTTGCATTTCGTCAGGGACAGAGTACAGTCTTCCCTACCCAACCGGTGTCACTATAAAAGCCAATAGGGCTAACAGCATAAACGTTATGCCAAAAAGGGTTATGTCACGTACGTTTATGAAGTTTTTAAATTTACAATATCTTACAGATAGTAAGCATAGTAAGCTACCAGAGCTCAGTGGGAGTGCGACTGTCTGCAAGCATGTTGGGTGTGTTCTTTAGGTATGGGTTTGAAATATTTTACACTATATGCTGTTCCCGTAAAAGGAGCGCTGACGCTTCCACCCTGTCTACCTATGGTACCGGTTCTTCCTTGACAAAAAAACGTATTCATGTATGCCTACCTTTACCTTTGGTAACACCTTTGGTCTTTCCATGCCAGACAAAACGGCATAGCTTTTAAGCTGAAACAAATAAAATAAAAATGTAAATGGTAAATAATATTCTATAATCTTTCATGTTTTGAGTAATAGTCAACGACAACTTAGTGATGAAATTGTAGATCGTGAAATAGTGTGCGTAAAATTACTTCACATGCTTCGGAAGTTCCTGAAGATACACCACTTAACTTTTCGACGGTTAAGCATAGTAAGCTTACTCTACCGTGTCTCAGTGCTTCTGCAAGCATGTTGGATGTAGGTTCGATGTTCTCTAATAGAAAAATAAATTATTTTCTGAATAAATCATGTTTTTGTGTGAAAGTGGAACAAATATCCATCCTCACAAACTATAACATTTATAATGTGAGTAGGGTAGTCAGTGCAGGAGACTCTGGACACCAATACAGTAGGTTACAACGAACTGACACGCGCGTTTTATATTATGCAATAATACTATATTCATATATACCTCTGGTACCGGTTCTTCTTTGTCAAAAAAAACGCCTTGGCGTTTGAGCTGAAACAAATAAATTAATTTTTAACAAAAAAAACCAACTTTAAGCAACGAAGTAAAAAGTAACAAAAAAAAACAAAAATCCTGATTGCATAAAACGAAAAAGAAAATAAACAAGCCAACAATAGTTTATTAGGATTAACAGTCGGGACCTTTTTAAATTATGCGGGGTTCCTGGTTAAAAATTTATTGATTGAAGAATTACTTAAAGGTCATCATCATCATCATCAGCAGCATCTTTTGTCCACTGCTGGACATAGGCCTTCCCCAATTCTCGCCACCACACTCGACCCTCAGCTCTTCGGATGCATCCGATTCCCGCCTTCGCTTAAAGGTAATGTAATATAATTACGTACCTCAGTAATTAACTTTCTTGCCAGTTCTACGGGGTAGTCATCTACATGTTCACATATTTTGTATAGCCGGCATTCTTCTGAGATTGGTTTCCTTTCTAAAATAAAAAAAAAAATTAATTAATTTTGATTCCTATGATCAAGTTAGTGGATCCTACCGGTACACGGTACCGGTACGGTACATTTATTGTTTAAATCAAGACTCAACGTATACGTTATAAATACATAGTGCATTGAATAACATTAGGGATAATGTTTACATTTTTGTTTCCTGGGCTTGTTAGGCAACGTTTGTTGATTGTTTTTCTAAGAGTGGAATATAATGCTTAAACTTTTCATTATCAAATAAAGGATATTTCCTGCAATTCAATATATGTTAGAAGATAACAAAACTAACAAATAATATTCACCCACCATTTTCAAAACACTCTGTCCAGGTAACTTGAAACTGAAAAAATAATTAATAAATTAATAAAATTATAATAAACCAATCTGTCAAATTAAATTGCACTAATTAAAAAAAAAATGTTAATTTAATTTATGAATCAATAATATCTTACTCACTAAACAAAGCAGCACAATGACTTCTGTACGAGCCATGTTTTCAACTGAAATGCTGGATGCTGATGGCACATTCTGTATTATATACCTAATATCACTGATAAGAATTTCCCTGTAAGTCGCTTGTGGTGGGTTTCACTTTATTTATATTATTGTTATCATTATATTATACCACATTATCCGTCTTATTATAATAGTAATTAATAAAAGGAAAGGAGGGGGGGGGGGGGNTAACAAGTATATAGTGAATGCCTTTTTTCCTGAGGGTCTCGGGACGGGGCATTTATTAAAACCGACTAAATCGTGAAAAAGTTGAGAAACCAATAGTAATTAATAAATTAATATATAGTCTTACCCGATAAATAAACTAGGTACTAACTACTGACTAAGATTTGTTTTTATTTAAACTAATTTTTGTAGCAAGTACCCAGCCGTAATTATTATATTAGTATTAGTACTTAAGATGCATCCCAATGTGGTCAGAGTTATCTAGATCACTTAAAATATATCATGTGTCATGTGTCATCAAAAGTCAAGAGCGAAACGACAAAGAAGAAGAAGAATTCTTTGCGCTCTCTTAGCTTCCCATGCTAAACTGCACTGTTGTCGAGGTCTCTGAAGACTATGTGAAGATCTTCTTTGCTGGCCCCATGAGGACTTGTAGCGCTTGTGTTTTCTGATATGGATATTATAAGACGACTGGAATGGTTGTTTAAGATGCGCTTTCAAATGCTTCAAGGTGTAAGATATTCACTTGATACTTTTATAATCTCCACAGTCGCTTATATCCTTATACCCTTGTTCTTATAGAAGGATACAAGAAAGCTCAGTTCAGCTACTAACTGTAGCAGGGTTCATCAGGGTATCAGCTACTAAGGGTAGTTGGTCCTAACACTTTCCATAGATCTGCAAGTATATTATGGGGATCTACCCTGACCTGAAATAGGACTATGTGACATAGGGACATTTTCCAATGGCTTACTCGGAAATTCTTCACCGAGCGATTCCTGGTAGTATTGTCCCCCACATATCTTTTATGTTTTTATATTGTTATTCATAGTTATTATCTAAACTAGTTTGACGTAGCGCGGCATTGACTGCGACACCAGAACGAAAAAATGAAAATATAATTTTTTATTTTTTTAATAAATATTTCGTTTTCTCGAGTGGGGATCGAACCCACAACCAGTCGCGTGTACATTCACAAACTTGTGCCCCTGCACTACGACTGGCCTCATCTTATCTTTTTATTTCAGCTTTTTTTTACTCACTTAATGTATAGTTATTTTTGCACGCGGCCTAGTTGTATGTATGAAAAATGTAAAATGTGATTTTAAATAAAAGGATAAAAATGAAAATACATTGAATAGAGAACATCAACAACTTTATTAATATAAGAAAAATAAATAAATACAACTAACTACGAACTACATAAACTTATTACTAATATTAGTCGGTACACAAAACCTCACATTTGCATCGTACTGGTACATAAAACAATTTTTTAGCCACCGTCTCATTTTCTATATCTAAATATATCATTGTTCTTAAAGCATATTCTTGTGTGCTCTTCGCTCTCTTTGATAGCATTTGCTGGACTACTGGCGCTTCGTCAGAACTGTCAAAATTAAAAATAAAAAAACTTTAATAAAAAAATTAATACAACATGATAGATATTAATAATATTTCTAAAGTCCTTTATTAAATATAGTGGGAATTTTAATATTTAGATGTTATAAAGATATTATAAAGGTTGAGGTTGATTAATTTACTGTGCTTTTTGTGCAGGAGGCTTATATACTTTTATTTAATTAATTTTGATCTAACCCACGGTTAGAGTAACTGCGGGCACTTGAAACATGTCGTATGTATTCAGCTCTTATTTATTTTTATTTGGAAATGGTTATTAGGTAATATTTGTGTTTTCTGATATATTTATTTAAATTTATATTTCTATTTCTTTACTCTAGAGATCTGCCACGCAACACGCAATGCCTTGAGAATTCGGCGGAAAGTGGAAAACGGAGAGTCTTACCTCTGTCTACCCTGTCTGGCTGTGTGCGGGATATAGCGTGAACTGGACGAAGTGCAGGTTAAATCAACAAATAACGACTTTATATATAACGTGATTCTCTACATCTATTGTATTGTCACAGTGAGATGAAAATAAATATTTAAAATTTAAATACTTACGAGCATCTGTTTGTATAAAATCCTTGATAAAGCCTACGTTCCAAGTTTAATATAAAAAACCATTTTTTGTCACTGGACTCCGCCGCTCTAGGATAGATGATCTGGAAACATAGAAAATATTATTGCTTATAAAAATATATATAATTTATTATTATCATAATATTTTTGAAAAATAGTATTTAGATCTTTCAGTCTATAAAAGTGCTATAAAATTTGTTAATTCAGATATCGAAATTAAGCATATTATAATGATTTACTAAGTATAATACAATATTTACGAAGCCCTCGTGGCACAGTATTTAAAACTGTAAACGCGTATATGTGGGTTCTATCACCACTCGGGGAAATGAAATATTTAATATTTCTCCTTACTAATATTATAAAATAACCACCGAGGACGCAAAAGACCGTGCAAAGTAGGTTGAGTAGGAAGGCAGACCCTGGCAATAGCGGGTATTATTGCCACGAGGTAGAAGAAGAAGAAGACTAATATTATCAAATTTATGCTATATATAATAAAGTTACGAACCTCTTCTGATATATTGCACGCTGTATACAGTATGTCTATATTATTAGGGGACTGATGAGCTCTCTCCATCAAACCTGTTACGCCTTTTTCCTGAAGCTGAAACAATAAAAAAAATCTATTAAATATATTCTTACAATTTTTCTAATATACATTGTATTAATAAATGTAATTATTTAATTTAATTTATGAATATAATATTGTTTTATAAGTACATAGATAAAAAGCGAAGTGGCACTATTTATTTTTCTAGAATTTTTTTATTATATAAAAGCCATAATTAAAAGCTTATTATATTAACGGACCAGAGGAATAACTTAATTTCACACTACAAATAAATATATTTTGTTTTCACAGAGGGCTTCTATAAAATATAAACTTATAATATAATCCACACAGAATAGATAAGGCAGTACCACACGTTCATTCCTATATTTAATAACAGATTTCAGGATTTTGAAATTAAGAAATAGAAAAAATAATTACCTGCTCTAATGCCCATCTAGCAATTTTTATGGGATAATTGCTAACTCTTCCGCAAAATCTGTTACGTATGCAATCATCGGTAACATTAGGAGAGAGTGTACGGTCCTCGCTTAACCCTTCCACTCCTTTCCAACTTACAATTGTACCATCTGTTATACAAAAAAATATAATTAACTATTATATATTAATATAAACAACATAAATAAAATATAGCATCGAACTTTTAATATTATAACAATATATTTCTATCTATCTATTTAATATATAAGAAAATATATTAACTAAATGACAGTTTAATTATTAAAAATAACAATTTAGTATAACGACTTACCGCTTTCACTTGTCGTTGAGACATTTGTGATCTGGACTAGGATTAGGATAATAACCTGAAAAATACATTTTGTTTATGTTATTAAATTATGATATTTACTTCATAAAATGAAAATATATTTAAAATAAAACAAGTGGCGGAACTCAACGCCGGGCTTGGCCTCGACACTAGAGCGAAGAAATGAAAATGTAAATTGCAATAACTATTTCATTTCCTTGAGCGGGGATTGAACCCACAACCAGACGCATTTACAATTACATATTTGTGCCCCTACGGCACGACTCGCTTATTATATTTATGAATAATAACGACAAATGTATTTATGAATAAATATTTAAATTTACCGGTACGAGGATGGCAACGTCGGTTGTATTCGCCATGACGTGACGTTATGTGTGTTGCTGTCGTAATGAAGTGAATCCTTCATACTGCTCTATATATACTAAATGTGCTTTTGGAGCTCAGAACCAAAAGTTTTCCTTAAAACTTCGATGTAACATAGATTAATATATTATTTTGTGAATTAAATATTTGTTTAATTAAATAATAGTAAATATATATATATAGAGAGAAGCTATCGTAGAGTAGGACAGCGTATGATTGTAAACGAGACGGTATATAGATGACATATATTTTGGCAATCAAGAAATAGGGTTAAGGTGTCATTTCTATTTACAATCAGGGAAACTTCTCTTGGGTGAGTTAACGAGTAAAGTGGGGCCATGGGACACGAGCGTATCTAAAGATACTTTTAGGGCTCTTGCTTTAAAGATATTTGTTCGTGAAAAGGTTTTCTTATTCAGAGTTAGTTTTTTTTTCAGTAAAATTTCTGGGATGGGCACAACAAAACTATTTTACGGTGCGCACGGTGACTCCCTCCCCCTATTCCTACGGTAAAAGAAGTCAATAGTCATTATTAGGGGGATATTGACTTCTGTTACCTTACACACTATAAAATAAACAATGAGACCCCCCTTTGCATACCTTTAACCTACATACATATTATGTCCTTTTTCGTTTTTCTTGTATCTTTTCTGTTGCATAAGGTATACTTATTCTATTCAATTATTTATTAATTTCAATAAAGGATAGTTAATTATCCTTATTAATCGCTTCACGTTATCGCGGTGGTACAAACTATATATGTAGGTCATTTTTCCCCAGCGATACGTATGCGTCGTTCATCGTCGTCGATCTTATTTAATTTTAATGTAATAATAACATTTAACTTAATGCATGATATGCAATATCTTAATATCCTGGAGGTATATGTATATTTTTATTTTCTTCACTTCGACTTTCGTTAACCACTTTCTGATGAACTCATCCCGGCGGATTTCTCGTTACCAGAATTTACCAGAATATACCAGAAGTATACAGACAGAGTTGTGCTAGAGTAAATACATATGGAAATTTGCAGTAACAAAATATCAATGAAATACTCGTCTAAAGGAAAATATTATGTAATATTAATTAATATATTATGTGAGAATATAGGATAAGGGACGTATACGTCAGCGTTACGTAGGTCCCATATGTAGGTCTGATGATGTTCTAAGAAATAAGATGTTGGGTATCTGAAGCGAGGGAATCATCTAGGTCGTACATTGTATATATCTTTTTTCGGTTGATTTAAAATTCAAGGGCCACCTCGTCATAATATTATAATTTAATAAATAAAACAAAGTATTAGAGTCATTAATATAGAAGTCATTTTTAGTGGTCTCCATCATGTAAATTAAATGACATACCGAAAGCTTTCAGTTTTAATTGAATCATAGTGACTTAAGAGAAATATAAAATCATGTTGGCATTGTTCTTCTATATATGCTTGCTCTGGTAACAAGAGAAAGCGCAGCGTTAAGTTCCATTAATCACGCATTGTCTCGAAAATTCGGCAGTATATGGGAGTAGGAGAGTCTTAGCTCTAGATTCTCTCTGCCTACTCTTCTACATGCTGAAGGACAACGTGAAGCTTTAAAACAAACTATCGATAAAATTAAAATAAATCTTTTCATTAGAGAAGATCACAACCGCAGGCATTGCGAGTACAGTTCAGCGAAGCAACAGATATACGTTTTCCCCAGAAATTATGTGTATTTGCTGGGAAAGCATAGGAATATTAATAATTACGAATATTTCTGTACGAGTATTTGTGGTTAAACAAATATAGATTTCTATGAACACTTCAATAAAAATATTAATTACAAAAATATTATTCAATTGGTACGTGAAGTTCCTTATATCGAATATAATCAAAATATTTTTTGAAAAGTTGTGGTCGGGGAGACCTCCTAGTTTTCTACTTTATACAATGGGTGCACATATGCAACCAATATATATATATATATATATATATATATATATATATGACATATACGACAATTTTTTACTTTAATGACACAAATTTCAAATAAACTACATTATACCAATAAGCGATAATTGTAAACAATTTTCAAGAAAATTTTATAATAAAATCAACCCCCACTTTCCGCCCAATTCTGGAACATGGTGGGGAACATTTTATAATCAGTAGACTATATTCTAGGTACTGTAATTTTTTTTTAGTAAGTAAGTAAGTAATTTATCGTCTCTATATAGGTAGTAGTGAGTGAGAATTAGTATTCCAATAAAAAATAAATAAAAGGCACAAAAAAGGCTTTAAAGTTTATTTTGTATTATTTTTCTCTTTTTATTGCCAATTTTATACAAATAGAGTTTTGCCATATAAATGTATACCTACTAGAATAATTTATAGTTAATATAAATTGTAGGCCGCCGTAGTGCAAAGGGTCAATCGTCCGATTGTAAACGCGACCGTTCTCGCACGCACTCTTTTAATATATTAAGTTTATTTTTTACGCTTCACGCTGTATCCCGCATATAGCAGGGTAGGCAGAGGAAATCCCATGTGTGTAGTATAGTGTTTCTCCATTGCTCAAATTTGGTCCAATTTTGGAAGTTTTTAAATATATAAATATGTAACAATTATGTGTGTCGTGCCGTGTTGTCAGAGCAAGGAAATAAAAATAATTCATTTACTCAAGTGGAAATCGAACCCACAATCGTCGCGTCTACAGAGACAAGATGCAATGCCGTTACACCACGGGCCCTGTTATGTATTACACGTACCTCAAGTATTTAGTAAAGGTATTTTTTTGTTTCTACGATTTTTTACAATTTTATTATTATACTTACATTTTCTAATTATTATTATTATTATTATATATCCTAAGGTTTGTAGCACACGGTAACCTCTAAATATTATAACAAGATTAACTTAATTAACTTAAATATTATTGCTATTAACTAACTGAGAAAATTTACAAGACATTATTTTATACATTTATATGAGATTTGAATGCACAATTTTCATTGGATTATTCGAATTCGAAAAAATTTATTATGTGGCTATGACGAATAAGTCATTATAATAATAATTTATTTAGCTTTTATTCTTAAAATAAGTATATAATACAAATTTGGTCCTTCGAGCCGTACTAACCGAAAGTATTAATTTACACAAAATGTCTTCAGAATATATTAACCTCATGAAACTTGTTTTACAACACAGGAACAACAACTGGGCACTTGGAAGGGCCTCTCAACAGGTTCCTTTTTCTCGTTCATGGATATCATCGTTCTTAGCATATACTTCTGTATACATTTCGACTCGTAGCCAGGGGGGAAGAACGCTACAGATGAACAGGCTAAATTTGTATTCCTGTAAATAATAACATTTTTTTTTTATTTGTTAAATTTAATTTAATTTTCTATTTGCTAAAGTTAACTTATAATATTAACAAATTCGGCATGATTGTGTACATTTTCAACTTAAACATAAATATAATATTTACTCACTGACAAGTTTCAACGCGAAACGTTTGTTGCGGGTTCTGTTTGTCGTTTACTATAACCTGCCATTCGCTGTTTATGTCTTTAGCAGCTCGTGGGGCATATAGCTGAAAATTAAGAATACGAGTATAAGTAAATAAAGAGAGGACGGAGAGGAGAGGAGGAGAGAAGAGAGGACTCTAAACACGACAGTTTGTGCGTTCGATTCCAATTCGAGGATATATATATATTTTTCATTTAATTTCTTCGCTCTGATAACGAAGAAGAGAAAGGAAAGGAGTGTTTTAACACTAGGTTCCCTCTCCCTACCCTGCTATGTGCGACATACAGCGAGAAGTTGTAAATTCAATCGGTTTTCTATAACTAACTGTTCTAAGGATAAAATTTAATTTAATTAACTTAACTTAATTGGATCACGGGAAATCAATTATTATTAATATATTATTACTAAGGGAATATATATACTATATATGAAATATGTAATTGGTGGCTTGTTAATGTACATACCTAATTAATATAATAATATTATAATTAATATAATATTAGTCGTTAGGCGTATTATTTCATGGAATTGAATAATTTCCTTTTTTTTGCTTGATTCATGTTTGACATGATAGTGTTTTAAATATTTTTGTTTGAGCTTCACGCTGTATCCCGCATATAGCGGGGTAGGCAGAGAGAACCTAATATCATCATTTCGCTTAAATATGAGAAAATGGAGAATGAATGGAGAACGATAACACAACTGCAGAGTTTTTGGATTTAAAATTATCTTCATTACGACTAACTACATGTTTAAATAATCTTAAATAATAGTCGTATTTTCATAAAATAAAATTTACCCTTTGTACTGAAGAACAGAGCTCGATGCTTTCATCTTCAGGGCCGATCCTTTCAGCGATTTGCGGAACTTCTAACATGTCTTTGTTAAATTTCGTCAAATTTTTACGTGACATCTGAAATTATTAATAAAAAACAATTAATTTTTATGTAATAAATATATATGGTGCGTTTGAATTAGGGGGCAAAAAGTGTTATTGGACCTCTACATGTGTTATAGTTGGGTTTGTCTAAATAAAAGCAAGAAATTATATAAAGATATAATTACTTAATTGTTGATTTACAAATAGTTAAAAATAATTAACAATGTAAATAAGTTATATAACTAGTGTAGTGGTCTATGGGTTTAATTGGTTTCCATGAGGCACCTCTTTGTTTTCAAGAGGTGCCCTACAAATCGTATAAATAGTGGGTTGGACTCGAACCCATCTTCATCACTTACATCTTTTAACAACTTGGCCACAAGTTCTTCTGGATAGTTGGGAATATCATCACAGATGCCGATACGTTCACATTCATCTGAAATTATCAGATTGTCATCTCCTCTTTCATTGCTGGCTTTTGAAGACCACTCCGGAAACACGAACGAACCAAAGTCCACTGCAAAAGTATTAATAATTGGTTATTTTAAAGATCTTCTTTATTTGTATTTTAGTTGTGATTGCTGTAGGTTGAATGGCATAAGATCTAGATTAAAAACCTCATTTCTATGACAACTAAGTAAATATTTTAGCTCTATTAATTGGTGGAAAAAAGAAACTGGGGAAAAATGGTTTATAAATTGTTTTTTTAATAATTAACACAAACGGTGAATACGCCATTATACTATGTATAATTATTCCATAATTATTTAAGATCGCATTTTCCTCATGATTAAAATAAATCAAGATTTTATATCTTTAAATAAAATATAAGTAGGATGATAATTCTCATACTACGATTACATAGAACGACGCCATAATTAATAATCTACCTTCATAAATATAACCATGCATAATTATTTTATTTTATTAACGTATTGTCTATATAGTTTACCTACCGGTCTATAGATCATTTTAAATAATAAATTCTAATATTCTTCTGCTAACTAATACATGTATTCCTATTTATTTTTATTATTTGATATTATTATTGTTTATGACTAAAGCAATTATGGCGCAGTGGCACAGTATATCTGACAGTACTGACTGGTTGTGGCTTCGATTCACATTTGGAGAAGTGAATTATATTTATTTTCTCTCTCTGGCAATCAGATATTCGGCGTTGAGTTTCGCCACTACGTTATACACACCAAGAAACACATTGTCTCGAAAACTGGAACGGAAAGTGGAAAAAAGTGAAATTTTTAACACTGGAGGATTACTTCCGCCTAGGGGCAAGGGATACAGTATGAAGAAAATTTAATTTATTTAATATACTTATATGAAATATTCAAAGATAATTTAGCATTAGACTATCCTAGTTATCCTTTTTTTCTAGTGATCGAACAATCTTCTATGTTCAACTTAATATAGGTGAAGAGATGAAGTGGTTTGTGCTGAACTGGCATGCATTTGAGTTACAAATAAAAGTACTAGTGTTGTTAAATAATAAGCAACATATTTATTACAGAGAGAAAAAAAGCTTTTCTGCTTATAAATTTTTGTGTGTGTGAGTTCCGCTACGCGTGTTGCTTCCAGAATTCATCAGACAGTAGAAAAAAAGAGTATTAATGGGAACGGAATGTCTTAACACTAAGTTCCCAGGTTCCCAAATCAAGATTTTATCTCTCTAAATAAAATATAAGGAAGATGATAATTCTTAGTCTACCACTAGGTACATAGAATATCGCCATGTAATAATTTACCTTCATAAATATAACCATGCATAATTATTTTATTTTATTAACGTATTGTCTATATAGTTTACCTACTGGTGTATAGATCGTTTTATATGATAAATTGCATAATAAACTAGTGCTCTAACATAAATTTCTTACTATAGAAGTATACGTATTCTTATTTCTTTTTATTACCTAACTAGCGGCCCGCCCGCGGCTTCGCCAGCGTGGACTACGTTATTATTAATTTCTGTCTCCATGAGTACCTACGTCCTATAAATGACGTCCATGCAAAATTTGAGACTCCTAGCATTTGTAGTAACGAATTTTCATACAAAATTTCAACCCCAAAAACAATCCTTTAGGAGTCGAACATTGTAAAATTCCCGTCTTAGCGTGCACCTATGTCCTATAAAAACTCCTATGCAAAATTTGAGATCCCTAGCACATGTATTTTCTGTGAATGATAAGAGAGGTAGAGGGAGCCCTCGGTGGACCTTCGAAAACATAGTATCACAGATATCGGTGGGCATGTATGAAGAGGTTGATGACAGTGGACGAGGCGAAAGAGGTATGTGGAGACTGTAGCGTTTGGCGTTCCGTTCTCTCTGATTATCCCGGTAGGGATAAAGCGTGAAGCTAAGTAAGTAAATGAATAAGCAATTATTTTTGTTTCCTGTTTCTAGTTACTTGACAAAGTGTAGCGTTGAGTTTCGCTACTTCAAAACATACACAAGTAAGCACATTTTCATTAAAATTGAGGCGGAAAGTGGAAAATAGAGTTTTTAACACTGGGTCCCTCCGCTTACTCTGCTATATAAGGGTACAATGTGAAGCTAATTTAATTTAGTTCCCAGGTTCCCTCTGCCTAATCTACTGTGCTATATGTGGCATACAGCATGAAGCTAAAACAATACTGAAAGTTAGCAGTGAATCCTTTAAATTGGAAACCAATTAATATCAATAATACAAAGGTCTGTTATTTATAGATATTATTAAATTGAAGTTATTAGTCCTAGTATAAATATTAATAAATAAATGAAAAATTTACATTTTGTTATTAGATCGCGAGAAGAAAATACGAACCTCTTTTATTGACAAAAGGGTTCACAAATCTATTCAAGATTTTGTACGAACCGTTCGGCTTCAGGTTGGCGGCGCGGTCTCCTTCCCGCACTGAGCGAGCCTGCGCTATCTCGGCTCCATGTGATGATGCCTGGAAAGAATAATGATATATAATGATAATAACTAATAATGATATATAATGATATTACTTTTAATTAAAATGTATAAAAGGCCCTCATGGTGCAGGGGCTCAAGAGTGTGACTGTAACGCGACGATTTAGGTTTGATCCTCACTCGAGGGAATGAATTATTATTTATTGTTATTTTCATATCTTCGCGATGGAACCAAAGCAAAAAGCCCACCGTTGAGTTTCGCCGCTCAACACGCTCAAAAAAACTCGACCGAAAGTGGCGAAATGGGCGAAAGATGGAGAACGGAGGCTCTAACTCTAAATTTTCTCTGCCTTTCATGTTACTAGCAAAAATATCTTGAAGCTAAATAAAAACATGCAATAAATAAAATTAAATACCACGTAAACGAGGTAAAATCGCTAGAAACGTTTAACTCTATGATAATAAACAATTGCACTGATAATACTTCATGATCAGCGAACCGTTGCAGACCTACGACGACCTTGCAGTTAAATGTTTGTAGTGATTCCCCTACCGGCTATACTAGTTCTGTTAATGGTTGGACTTTATTATTTATTCTATTCAAATCTTAATAAATTCTTAATAGAATATATAAAATATTTTCATATTATTTGGGCGGATATATAAAATAAAGAATATTAATTATTAAATGATTTAATTATAATTTAAATTTTTAACTAAAATGCTTGTATTTTTCATAAGTAGATTAAATACTGGGCTACGCTCTTGATAGCTATGGTCTTGCATTTAAATCCAATATTGATAAGGCGGTCAGCCATCGCGCAGAGGCACAAGGTGTATTTCTGAGTCGATTGGTTGTGGGTTCGATCCCCAAAATAAAATATTTATTTAAATTTATATTTTTATTTCTTCGCTCTGGTGTTGAGACAAAGAGCGGCTTTGAGTTCTGAAACTCAACACGCAATGCCTTCTGATTTCGGCGGAAAATAGGGAACGGAGTGTTTTAACACTAGGTTCCCTCTGCCTACCCTGCTGTGTGCAGGATACAGCGTGAAGTTAATTTAATTTAAATTTAATCTATTAATACCATTATTTATATCAGTCAATAATACTATTAAGTAATTGTCATACTTAATGGATTTTAGATACTAACAATAGCTGCCTTTGCTTTTTTATACTAAAAAAAAACTATGACGTCATCTTGACACAATTGTTTCCAGTCGGGGCAAAGTTTATAGTTAAAGTAAATTCATGTCTTGAATCGCGTAATTATATGTCTAAAATACGTAATAAACGTAATGTCCTAATTGGCCAAAATCAATGGATAATTGCCTTTTTTATAATCCCATGGGCCAAATTCAGCAAGTAAAAGGTTATGCAGAGTAAGTAGTGTTAAGACACTCTGTTCTCCGCTTTCCTCCGGTTACCAGAGCGGTGAAATAAAAATAATTGACTCCGAGTGGGGATCCACTCACAACTCGCATCTACCGCGCCAGGGTAGCGTCATTGAATTAATTAATTAATATCTAATGTAGAACAAAATAAAAGTTATTTTTTATGATTAATGCAAACCACGGTGTTGCGGGATGTGTTCTCCTCAAAACGTAATGTCTCCAGAATTAGACGGAAAGTGCGGAACGAAAGTGTCTCAATGGGAACTAAGTGTCATAATACTACTTTTTTGTGAAGTTTTAAAAAAAAGTATTTTTTATATCCTTATTATTTATCACTATCAAATCTTAAATATTATAATTATTATCCTGCTAGGATGCAGCTGATAGCGTCCAGTTAGGGATTCGACGAGCCAGCGTGGGTTTTTCTTTAGTACATACTCGTACATGTACTCGTATAATGAAGAGCACGTATTGCCCAACGGATCGTGATTCAAATTCAAATTATATTTTTATAAAGTAAGATAGCATTCAATGTATTTTTTTATATAGAAATGTTTTTTTTTATAACTATTTATTCGGCTAAAATTAATCATTAAGCCGTGTGAAATATGAACCTACGTCCTACATCGAAATTTTTTTATAGGTATATTATATTATAAAATAGTTTGAAGACAAAGAAAAGTAAAAATATAAGCAATTAATAATAGCTACAATATTATATGAGTAAGCTTATATATTACACTTGTATATATTTTTAACTGATTACTCATTCGGTTTATCAAATCTCTAAGGTCAATATAAACAAAATGAGATTGTATTTGTTATATAGTACATATAAGAAAAAATAAATATAAAATATAATTTTAATAACAGGATACACAGTAACGACCTTATATATATAATATATAATATTTTACAGAAAATATTTAAAAATATCGTCGGCTTAGAGTGTAAACCTGCTAAAAGCCTATTCAGCATATTATCGGGAGAGACAAAGAACGTCTTTAAAAATGACTAAGACCCATACTTGTATTATCAGAAGGTGGAAGAAAGGACAGAAGGAATATGAAATAAAATAAAAGTCAACCTTGTATTTTTAGGATTCCGTACCTCAAAAGGTAAAAATGGAACCGGACTCGCATTTTAGTAGTTTTTAGGGTTCCCTAGCCGAATGGCGAAAAACAGAACCCTTATAAATTGGTCATGTCTGTCTGTCTGTCTATCCGTCCTTATGCCACAGCCACTTTATTCCGAAACTATTAGGACTACACAATTGGAACTTATTTAGGTAAATGTATTCTGTTAACCGCTGTACGATTTTTATACAAAAATAAAAAGCAATAATATTAGAGGAAAAAAAATATCCTTTCACCGCAACCTAGATGGAACCTAGTGCTAAGAAACTCCGTTTCTCACTTTCTGCGGAATTTTTGAAGCATTTCTTATTAAGTTGTGGAACTCAACGCCGCACACTGGACTATTTACATATATTTAGTTTCCTTATCCAAGTTATTTGTCTTTTGCTAGTTTTAACCGGCTACTAATTAGAGACAATGTAACTGACAATAAAAATAAATTGTAAGTAACAACAACAACAAGCATATAAATAAGAATTTTGACGTAAGAACATACATATTATGCTTAATTGGCTAGAACACTTGTACGGATTCCGAGAAGCGCGGGTTCAAATTTTTATACGTTTTCTTTCCTAAGTGTGGAATAATACTTTAAAAATGTAAAAAAACTTCATCTTGTTCAGTTAGTCTTTTCATTTTTTTCTTTAGATTATTAAAATCAATATTTATTTAAAACCTAATTAGATTTTAAGCACATAACTATTGAAAAGCTTATCCACGAATTCATTTATTATTTTTAGTATTATAAAATTTCATGATATATAAATAAAGAAATATAGAATAAGTATGACCTGAAAGTTGGTGTGTCATTGTAAACATTATTAAGTAAATGCTGTTAATTATAACTAGTTCACCTCGATTCCTTGCAAAATACACTATAGAACTTTACATGTAAAATATTTATTACTTAAATATAAGATAATTAAAAACTATAGAAAAATAAAATTTTTAATCACACCAACGGACATGCTAACGATATCGGTATCGAAAGAAAGTCACTTTTACTTTCGCACTGTCGCTTTAGAAAGTGATTGAGGAAATTAACCTTAATCTGACTTTATCATTTATAGTACTTTAATTGTAAATTAATTTATAATTTTATACGTCCACAAAGAATGAAAATCTTATTACCTTTTGGTAATACTATACTAATATACGTAATAATGTTATATCTTTTTTTCTATTTTAATTTCAAACTAACAATCGTCGTATCCAATCGAATAAATGATAGAGTCAATATAAATAATATTGTATACATATATTATGCGATATGTAAATTGCAATAAACTGTGTACAGAAACACGATTACGATATTAATACAAAACCTGTTACCAGCGTTTGTTAATTGATTTTTCACACACGATAATAATTAGTTTCGCTTCTTAAATAACTCTATATATAGTGCTCTTGTAAGATTTTAAAAGACAAAAATATTAAAATATTTACTCACACATTTATATGTTAAACAGGAAATAAGATCTATATAAGGACTTCCTCCCACAACGAAGGTCCGCTATATCTTATAAATTTTAAATATATACATATATTATATGCAATACTAAATTATTATTAATCTTTAAAATTTACTAACCAGGGAACCCAAAACGATGCACATCACTATCCAGGCCATATCTGAACTACAACATGTTCTTTTTTATACACTGCATTGATATTGTTTTAACATTTTATCATTTTTTATGACACGCACGTTATTTTCATCGATAACACAATCGACTCTGACTGTACCCGAGTGGCGACTGGCAATGGCAAGACGCTAAGTGGCCGACTGACCACCTCAGGTAATGCATTTTGTGATAATAATTAAAAGAACTTTGATATGTAAGGAGGGGAACTGATTCGATTAATTGTTCACGTAAATCATTTATAATCGGTTATTAATGGTTCATGCAAGTAATGTATAGAGTTATCTATTCGATGTTATTTGTTAATTATAATGCAATTAACGATTAATTAAATATTTTATATCATCAATCTAAAATTAATTAATCATTTGTTAATAATATTTAAAAAAAAAAAAACTTAATCGAAACAGATAATGTGAATGTTAGTATTTTTTATTTATCTGTGGCTACATTCAAACGCGTCAATTAGTATTTAAATTATATTAGGACTTATACGAGGAGGTACAAATTGACCTACTTACTGGCAGTTTAACGCTAATTGACGTCTCTGAGAGTAGATATCACATATGCATACATACTTTTAATAATTTAAAATATGATATATTTAAATATTTACACATAAATTATAAACTCAAGGTCTCTAAAGATGAATATGTTGATGAAATATACATATTTCTTGTTGGGTATTTTATAAGTTCATTAAACATCGAGTCATTGTTAAATATCCCACTTCTCAAAACCTTCACAATAAACGTACTCATTTATTTTTACTCATTTACTTATACATACAGTTCTTTTTGTAAACTCCACATTATTAAATATTAAAGCTGTCTCTCATTCATGACATCATCAAAAATGTATTAAATAAGCCTATTAATTTCAAAAGAAAACTTAAATATACACCTATTTTTGTTTGCCTATTCACTTTTGTAGTTCAGGTTTTTTTTAATGATATTAGACTGACTTTATAATTTTGTAATATTGGACTGGATCAATTTAATTTTTTATTACAAATACAAAAAATAGTACATCCTTCGCATATATCTTTTTTTAAGTACAGTTTTCCTTTTCCACTTTTCCTATAATGCCTGATTGCCGAAGTAATAAACAATAAAAAATACTTTTAATATTTTCCTAAATTGATATCACAAGGTGATTTTATGTGATAATAATAATAATTAAAAGGTGTGGGACAAATATTAAGATACTAAAACTTATAATTTATAACTTTTGCAAAAAAATACGCTATACAAATAAAATTAATCTTGCTTCACTCATTAGACTAGATTAGATTTCGATAATGAACGTTTAAATCGTTCATTGTAAAAATGTCCTTTAAATTTAGACCCAATTTGGTCTATCTTAGATGAATATTTTTTTTCCTTTTTCATCTTATCGAAAAAAGCGAAGCTAAAAAAAAAGAACAGTATTATTAGGCTGTCGTATATTGTTATTATTTGTCGTCGTCGTCAAATAATAACAATATATCCTGATACGTCTTAATTCTTAAAATTAATATTTTATTGAATATCCTCACTAGAAATTAATAAATTAATTAAATGACTAATTTCTAGTAACGATATTTATGTACTATATTACAAAATTTCTCGAAGCTAAAATGTACTCTCATGTCCATGAAATGCAATCGAATTAAGCGGAAGGATAAAATTATGAACTAGGTTACAATAAGAACAAAGTTCATAATATTATGTCGTACTCACTGAGTCATTTGAATTATTTTGTAATACATACCTACATATCTCAGAATTCCCACGCATTTAGCTAGAAAGAGAATATAGTGTCTTGACACTAGCTTGTATATGAATGGACAAAGAGTGATGTTAATTCTCATGGAAATCGCTAAATCTTGGTAGGCATCAATGTTTTTAAGGTGGAAGTCTGAGTTTTTGTGTAAAAAAATATAATTATATTTCAAATATAGTTAAATCGGCAAATAAAGTTAATTAAACCAAAGGTACCTCTTGGAGACCATTCAAAAGGCGCGGGCTCACATACGTTTAATTTTTAAAGATTTTGTGAAAAACGTATTTCTTTTTCCGATACTTATACATATGAAACAAAACTTTGAAAAGGCTACAAATTATATATTAAGGGTTTTTTCAGCTACTGGAACCAGGAAATAACAAAATAATTTTGAAAATGTATTTTGATCACAATTTTAAATGACTTCTGAAATTAATGAGATTTCAAGTTCATAAGGAACGTAATTAAATTTTACTTTCGATCAGGAAATAATTAACAAAATTTGTATATAAGCATCACTTGGGATTATTATAAACAGAAGTTTAAAGTATAAACAAAGACTTTTTATAAAAATATATATTATACGTACAAAGCGAGGTGCGGCGTCGCAATACTCAGAATAAGGCGTGGATCGAAGTGTCTCAGCACTAGGTTCTCTCTGCCCAACCTGCCATATGCGGGATACAGCGAGAAGCTGATAATAAATAGTATATATTCTTCCTTGAATGAGATATAAATTCGCAAATATCGTATATGAAAAAAATATATATTTTGACTCTACCTCTTTATAAACATCGGTTGCTCGAACGATTGTTGTGGTTGAATATTTTATAAAGTAAAAAATCCAAAAAAAATTACCATATAACATCTTTGTACTAAGCCTATAGATAAATGTTATTATAATTAACTTATAAAGTCGATTATTGACATAATAATTATGTAACATCACAAAAAAAATAGCATTATCACTGTACAGTACGGTCAACAAGTCTTGGACGCCCTAAAGTTAGATTTTCTGGATTTTCGCGCATTGTTTACTCAGTAAGAAAATTTAATAATCTGTACAGGCATTAACAGCTAACTATAAACCGGCCAAGACTAGTTGACCGTACTATATGTGATCAAAAATTCATTCCACTGTTTAACATGTGCGTTAAGCTAAAATAAACATATAGTCATATAACCGTATGTACATATACTCGTAGATATATTGTACCTACAATGACGTATTTTCTTTGTTAGTATTGACCAAAAGGTTTAAAGGTAAGTAAGTAAGGTTATATCTACAAATATAAAATCGAAAGGAAGAAAGGTTGAAAGTTTGTATGAAATTTCGTTACTACAAATGCTAGGAGTCTCAAATTTTGCATGGACGTCACTTATAGGACGTAGGTACTCATGGAGGCAGAAAAAAATAATAACGTAGTTCACGCAGGCGAAGCCGCGGGCGGGCCGCTAGTTGTTTTATATATTTTACGTCATACACACTAACAACCGGCCGCGGTAATGTACAGGTTGGCAAATGACTCTAATTATGGCTTCCTGTTATAAATAGACAATTGTTTTTTTATACTATACACGAATATAACTAATATAGTATTTTTGTATAAATGATATCATCTGATCACGTGGTGGTTGTGCTTGTGGTTGCTAGGGGGTGTGTTTCGTGCTTACTGTGGTCATAGAAAGTAGGGGAGAGCGGGGTGACAAGTTCCGATTTGTGATTAACCTCAAATACTGTTAGGAATATTTGATTTCAGTATGCAATATGTTAAAATTTATCTTACATATCTAGACTTGTATTTAAAACAGTAATTTGGGATATTCTTTGTAAGAATTTTTTATTATGATTTTTTTTATGCCTGAAGTCGGAAAGTAACAACTTACCCCGACTTAGGGCAAGTTGTTTACAGACGTTTATCCCTGGTAAATAATTATTGTCAATTATGAACATTTACTTATAATTACTTGAAAACGCAAAACCGACCGATTGAGCGTAAGCAAATATTTTCTTAAGTACTTTCTTAGACCGGTAAATGTTCCTTGTTAAAATATCTATCGGTTTTCCTGGAAAGCAAAACTGTGTATTATGTTTCTCAAAGTTATTCAGCTTCACGCTGTTAGGCAGAGGGAACACGAAAACCTAATGTTGAGACACTCCACTCCCCACTTTCAACTGAATTCTGGAAGCATTGCGTGTTGAGTAGCGGAACTTAACGCTGTGCTTTGCCTTGACTAATAGTATTAAATCATTTGCTAAAAATAAAATCTATCCTTTAGTCTGTCATATCTGTAGTATCAACAACCTTTGACTTCCGCTACTTTCTTGTGATAAAATAGGTGACTATAACATTTGATTGACTCTTGAACTTTGCGATTAACGTTAGGATTCTCCCGCTGACGTAAGATGAGAGATGGCAATACATTTTGATCAATTAAATTATTCAGTTCATTTTCGAAGTATATTCTTAATTCCGAAGTATATTCTTAATTCCGCAGTGTATTCTTAATTTGCCACTTTCAAAATTTAAAATATCTGTAAAAAAAATTCTAACAAGTAAAGCTTATTACACTGTTCAAGAATATTTAGAGGATAAGCATGTATGG
>JAKRZM010000316.1:1308834-1372708 GCA_036379175.1 Heliconius cydno galanthus
TATATATATATATATATATATATATACTACTACTACTAGTGGACCCGGACGCGGCTACGCCCGTTTGAACTATACAAATATTTATTAAATATATTTATGAAATTATTTTCAGTTTTCAATAGAGAGATGCGTTAAGCAACCTCATTTGCTAACAACAAACTTTGCAATTCGTTGCTTAGTAACGGTCGCATAGCGACGGTGTTTATTAACATGGCGGAATAAATTGCATGTCACATTAATAAGTATTTTAATATATCTGTATACATCGAAAATATTACAAATATGAGAAAAAAAGTATCCTATGTTCATCCCGAGATCCTCAAGTATCTCTATTTGAGTATTTTGTCCTGGCCTTGGCCCAGATTGCGTAAACGATAGACAGACAGACAGAATTACTTTTGAATTTATTATATAGGTATGAATTTATTATTATAAAAACAATTTGCGTGATACAAACTACGTATAATTCTGCTATTACAAATGCTGTTGGAGTGATGTAATCAGTATGTTGATACGATGGTTTTGGGTTCGATTCATACTTGGGGAATCTATTATTTTGAATTCCACGCCGTGATAAGAAGATAAAGCGAGGCACAAAC
Organism: Heliconius cydno galanthus; assembly: GCA_036379175.1. Lineage (NCBI taxonomy): Eukaryota > Metazoa > Arthropoda > Insecta > Lepidoptera > Nymphalidae > Heliconius > Heliconius cydno. The sequence goes on from JAKRZM010000316.1 coordinate 1,309,434, forward strand.
ACAAAAGACATTATATTTTTGCCGTTTTTATTGATATATGGGACCAGTCCGCATCCCTTGTTTCACATTGTCAAATTTTACCCCCCGAATCTCCCCTTTAAGTGTGACGTAATTTATGGTAAGCCTCCATGAAGAAAGTAATATTAAATTGGCAAGATGAAACGCCACATCACCTCTTACATCTACCAATGAACACGTAATGTCTCGTGTTCGGGATAAAAGTGACGATCTAAGATGTGGAGAAACTAGGCTACTGCCTATCTTGCTATATAATCCTAAAGCGAAAAAAGAAACTATAATAATATAGAATTCTCCAAGTGGGAATCGAACCTACAACTTATGCTACTACAAAGAGTATTTCTAGTAGCATACGTAATTTGCATCACGCAAATTGTGCTTATAATTAAAATTATTCATATAGGTATATTTTTACTTTAACCGTTTAAGAATTCCGTCATAACACTAGTGACTCTCTTACCACGTAAGAGGAAAAGGTATTCTTTGAAATATAAATATAATTATGTGTAAATTTCTTTGTATGTATGACGAGTACAATAATTTTCCAATGGTCAAATTGAAAGTTTTAAGCATCCCGCATGTAGCAGGGTAGGAGCGGGAGCCTAGTGTTAAGGCACTCCGTTCCCATTAAAACACTTTCTTTACCAACTTGGATAAAATGGAGCAAGAATATGAAAATAATAAATATGTCATTATTAAAATATTAATGTACAATATTCTCCTTCCTCCTACCGAGTGGGAGGAGAGAAGAGCCTCTTAAATATTTATTTTATTCTGTTTGTTGTTTGTTTGTAATATTTGTTGCTATAGTGGCAATAGAAATATATAATTTTCGATAAACTTAACTATCTATCACAGTTCATGAGATATAGCCTGGTGACAGAGGGATAAACAGACAAAAAGACAGAGTGATGGACTGCGGAGTCTTACCCCATTTTGTCTTTTGGGTACGGAACCCTAAAAATGCCGTTTTTTAAATCAATTCTCAACAAAGCACTAAAAAAACGAAATAAATATATTTTTATTCATAGTTTTTATTACATCCATGGCGTGATATTTACACAATTGAGTCCGATATAAGATTAATGTGATAATACTATAAATACTAATAGAATATATTAAGTTAAAGTTAAACACTGGGGTTACCACATAAATATTCTATTTGGAAATTCTATAAAAAAAACCCGCGGGCGATTTATTTAATTCATCTTTTAATTAAAATCTAGTAAAAGTGAAGGCTTTCTACGGTTGGATATTTTAAGTAAACAAATACAGTACGGTTGGCGAGTCGTGACTACCCTGATGCTATCTATGGATAGCTGAGAATTTTAACTTACTTTTAACTGTTTACTTCTCCTTCCAGAGTAAGCGCAAAAGTTCAGAAAACCTTACTTCAGAGCGGTCACAGCTCGGCAATCGTACTCTAGCTTTGTCTATACTAAATCTGCCTATACGAGTTGGGACCAGGTGAAAGTATGCGAAATACATATAATCATTATACTGTAAACTCGTTCCACTCTCGCCATAGCACCTTGACACTTTCTGCTGCATTTAATTATATGCATCTTATTAAAGAAGCCAGTCGTGACGCAGCACAGCGTGTAACGAAGGTTGTCGGTTCGAATCCCAGTCGAGGAAATGAACACAGCGGTTTGCCGAGACCAGAGCGAAGAAATGGAAATATCAATTTAGATAAACATTTCATTTTCTCGAGTGGTGGTCGGGGTGGTGGTCGCGTTACAGTCACACCCTTGTGCCCCTGGGCCACCACGATTCTTTCCTCCTGGCATTAATCCCGGCTATTGCCAGGGTCTGCCCTCCTACTCAACCTACTCCACTTTGCACGGTCTTTTGCGTCCTCGGTGGTTAGACCATTGGCTCTCATGTCCTGCATCACGACATCCAGCCAGCGCTTCCTTGGGCGTCCAGGAGGTCTCACTCCAGGAACTGATATAGCAAGGCACTTGCATCCGACATAGTTCTTAGGCCGGCGCGTAACGTGGCCAAACCATCTCAGACGACGCTCTTGGAGCTTATCCGCTACGTCACGGACCCCAAGACTACCTCGAATGAATGTGTTGCGTATGCGGTCAGACCGCGTTACGCCGCACATCCACCTCAGCATCTTCATTTCCGTGACGTGAAGCTCCTGAGTGTGCCGAGATAGTGCTGGCCAACATTCGCTGCCGTATAAAAGAACCGGTCGGACGATGCTCTTGTATATCAGCCCCTTGAGCTTGGGCGGTATTCTGCGGTCGCAGACCACACCAGTGACCTCCCGCCATTTAGTGACCTCCCGCCATTTGGTGACCTCCCGCCATTTAACCTGGGCCACCACGATTATTTATTTTATTTATTTAATAATAATAATAAATGTATCTCATGCTACTATTTAAAGACAACTATCACATTTAATTAAACGTTGAATATTAATTAATTACAAGTACTTCAAATTTCCGTATGTATAATCTAACCAGGGTCAAAAGTACAAATAATAAAAAAAACAACGAAATGGCTGGGGAAGTTTCTGGATTGCCCCGCGCGCAAACTTGATAATTGAATTTAATTGTTTTAAATCAATAAAGATTTTATATATTAATAATAAATAATTGTCTATCGTGGCGTAGTGCGTAGTGATTGATTGTAAACGCGATGATTGTAAGTTCGATTGCTATTTGAGGGAAATTATTGAGGCCGTCCTGGCATAATGGCACAACAAAGTGGCAAGCGTGAGACTGTAAATGGGATGGATGGTTGTGGGTTCGATTCCTACTTCCGGAAATCTAATATTTTCATTTCTTCCTTGTGTCGAAGCAAAGCGCCAGCGAGTTCCGCAAGTAAATACGCAATGCCTTCAGAATTCGGCAGAAAATAGGAAAAGGAAGTGACCTAATAGGAACGGAACATTTGATTATTATTAATAAATTAAATTAAGTACTTAAATGCTTTATTATAATGATTATTATTAATAAATAAATACAATTTGCAATCTTAAATAATAGAAATTAAAAACATTTTTTGGCTTGAAATCACGTCTCTTGGAAAGAGCCTGCAGTCTAAGCGCTTGGACGTTTTCCAAGAGGCGCTTGTCAAATCCAGTTACGTTTAAATTATTATATTTTTCTACTATTTTTTTTTCTTTTCTTAGTATGAAATATCATTTTAATTTCAAAACACAAGTTTTTGGACTTTATAGAAGGAGTTTTCCTCAGAAAGATGGTACCAGCGTGATGTGAGGTCTTAAAAATGTTTATTTCTACCGGAAAGTCAGTATCTCCAATCGCTCGCCGTCGATAATCTATTATTTTTTCCGATAAATAAAGAATAGAGTTAAATATCCTGTACTTTAAAATACTTTTCTCCTTCTTTTTCTCCATTTGGCTTTCAAAAGCTTATTTAGAACAGGTGGTTATGTTTTCTGAATGGCGCTAACTATTAAGCGCAAGAACGATAGCTCCTAAGATTAAATTACATTGTAAATGTTTATTAATTAAATTAAAATTATTATGACTACAATTTTTATAATAATAATTATTATTAGCATTTATTTCATTATAACTTTTAGACAATTCATATAATTATAATCACACCAGATTGTAGCAATTTATTATAGAATATTTTAATTAATAAATACTTTTTAACTCTTAAATTCAAAAGTTACATTATAAGTAATCTCAGCAAATCTTATAAATAATATAAAAAATGTCTCTAAATTTTATTTAATTTTTTTTGTAAACATATATATGTAAAGGAGGTGATAAAAATTAAATACAAGTTTTCGGGTTTAAAAATTTCAACAAATAATTCTGTAAATGTTTTATTTGACATTAATAGATAATATAAAGCTATAATAAAAATACGTCTATCAGTCTGAAGACGACAAAAACATTTCAAGCGAGATTAAAACACTCAAAAGATTTTGGTCTATGAGCCTCTCCGAAATGGTTTATAAATAAAACTATTGAGAAAACTTAGCTTAAAAAATTTTGGTAAAAAAAATTTATACAATAGTAAATATTTAACATCCTAACTTATATTAATATCTTTTGAAATGCTTATTTTAAACTTAAGATTAAAAAAAACACTTAAATCCCGCATGGAAATCTTTTAGATTTCCATTAAAAATTTATACGGTTTTTTAACCGACTTCTGTAAGAAAAGGAGGTTATCAATTCGACTGTATTTTATTTTTTTATTTTTTTTTATGTTTGTTACCTCATAACTTTTGAGTGGGTGAACCGATTTTGATTTTTTTTTTGACAATTTATATAGTAGAATCTCACTAATCCACATCGGAAATTAGAAATAAAAGCAATTGTATAAAAAAATATTTTTGTCAATTATCTACAAGTTTTCATTAACTTTAATGACATTATCAAATAAATGTAAAATTTTAAAATTTTCATTACGTTTATATTTTTTTATAGTGTTGGACTAGTGAGATGGTACTGTGTTTATTTATTGCTTGGGCTTTCCAAATCTGGTCACGAAGTCGACTGGACGGTAATGGCAAGAACAGCATACTGGTAGCTCGGCTTTAATGAATTCCGTCTCGTTATTGCCTTTTGCTACCAGAACTTCCCAAGTGTTTACTTTTTGTTTGCAAAAAGTGACATATTCTGGTAGTGGTGTGAATACTTTGAAGCAAGGTGCGTCTGGGTTCCTATGAAACATGAATAGAATTATAAATTTGCAAATTATTAATTATTTATATTTATATTTTCATTTCTTCGCTCTGGTGTAGAACAATGCCTCCAGAACACGGCGGAAAGTATTGAGGAACGGAGTGTGTTAACATCAGGTTCTCTCTGCCTACGCTGCTATGTGCAGGATACAGCGCAAACCTGATATATTTGATTTTTGATATTATAATTCACTTACTTTGTAAAAAAATAAACTTTTTATTAGAATTTTTTTGCAATTACTGATATTTTTGGTAATATATAGATTTTTTATTTTTTCGTCGTGCGTAGGAAGTATTAAGGAAGAGTACATTTTTTAATTTTTTTAGACAACCACAGATCCTAAAATATTCACTAATGTAAAAAGATATTATATTTTTGAACGTTCATTTTACTTACTTGCAACTCTCAATGCGAACTCGTTGCACAAAATCTTGGTCAGGAGCTTGGACCACCGTGCGCCAGGGGTCGTACCTCTTTTCCCTCACTCTATACAAAGGTTCGTACTGAAAAACATTTTAAACATTGCTATAGTATTTGACTACTTGTATATTAAAAAGTAATTTACATAATTAAATTATGCTATATTTCTTTTAACAGTTAAACTAAAAAAACTATAAAAACATTGCGTAGGATTACATACACTACCAACTACATTTATATATATCAAAATAGTTACACGAGAAGGAAAATAAAAAATCGTGATAACTTCTAAGTGTTGAAGCTATTATACATAATTTTATGTTTATGATAATACTATTGCAAAATTGAAGATTACATTTGAATACAGTTATAAAGGTACATATGAAAAATCAAAGAATACTTTTCCAGATTTTTTCCACATAGTAGGGTAGAGGAAGTCTGAAGTTTCGACTGTTTCGAGTTGTTTATTACTTTTTATTATTTTCTTTTTGAGTAAAATGCACGAAAGTTCAAATAATAATATAATAATATATAGTTAGGGCGGACTTCGACTATATTGTACAATCGTTACATTTACAGACAGACATAAGAAGTACCACTGCTCTACAACGGCTACAAGGAATGCTTTAATTGGAAAAATAATTTATGATGAGGAAAATCGAACTTGCTACCATATCAATCATAGACAAGCAATGTTACAAAACTATCAATTAGTAATTTATCCTCATATTTAAGATTTTATATGATATATATGCAAATACATAAATAATTAATANAAGCGCAAAAGTTCAGAAAAGCTAACTTCAGAGCGGTCACAGCTCGGCAATCGTACTCTAGCTTTGTCTATACTAAATCTGGCTATACGTGACCAGGTGAAAGTATGCGAAATACATATAATCATTATACTGTAAACTCGTTCCACTCTCGCCATAGCACCTTGACACTTTCTGCTGCATTTAATTATATGCATCTTATTAAAGAAGCCAGTCGTGACGCAGCACAGCGTGTAACGAAGGTTGTCGGTTCGAATCCCAGTCGAGGAAATGAACATGGCGGTTTGCCGAGACCAGAGCGAAGAAATGGAAATATCAATTTAGATAAATATTTCATTTTCTCGAGTGGTGGTCGGGGTGGTGGTCGCATTACAGTCACACCCTTGTGCCCCTGGGCCACCACAATTATTTATTTTATTTATTTAATAATAATAATAAATGTATCTCATGTTGCTATTTAAAGACAACTATCACATTTAATTAAACGTCGAATATTAATTAATTACAAGTACTTCAAAATTCCGTATGTATAATCTAACCAGGGTCAAAGGTACAAATAATGAAAAAAAAAATAACGAAATGACTGGGGAAGTTTCTGGATTCCCCCGCGCGCAAACTTGATAATTGAATTTAATTGTTTTAAATCAATTAAGATTTTATATATGAATAATAAATAAGTGATTGATTGTAAACGCGATGATTGTAAGTGCACAGCACAGTGGCAAGCATGTGACTGTAAATGGGGCAGTTGTGGGTTCAATTTCCACTTTTGGGAATGTAATATTTTCATTTCTTTGCTGTGGCTTGAAGCAAAGCGCAACCTTGAGTTCTGCAACTCAATAAGCAATGCCTACAGAATTCGGCAGAAAATAGGAATAGGAAATAGTCTTAATAGGAACGGAACATTTGATTATTATTAATAAATTAAATTAAGTTCTTAAATGCTTTATTATAATGATTATTATAAATAAATTAATACAATTTGCAATCTTAAATAATAGAAATATAAGTATTCTAGAAGTAAAAAACATTTTTTGGCTTGAAATCACGTCTCTTGGAAAGAGCCTGCGGTCTAAGCGCTTGGATGTTTTCCAAGAGGCGCTTTTCAAATCCAGTTACGTTTAAATTATTATACTTTGCTACTATTTTTTTTTCTTTTCTTAGTACGTAATATATAAGTTTTTGGACTTTATAGAAGGAGTTTTCCTCAGAAAGATGGTACCAGCGTGATGTGAGGTCTTAAAAATGTTTATTTCTACCGGAAAGTCAGTATCTCCAATCGCTCGCCGTCGATAATCTATTATTTTTTCCGATAAATAAAGAATAGAGTTAAATATCCTGTACTTTAAAATACTTTTTTCCTTCTTTTTCTCCATTTTGGCTTTCGAAAGTTTATTTAGAACAAGGTTATGTTCTCTGAATGGCTCTAACTATTAAGCGCAAGAACGATAGCTCTTAAGATTAAATTACATTGTAAATGTTTATTAATTAAATTAAAATTATTAAGACTACATTTAATATTATAAAAATAATAATTATTATTAGTATTTATTTCATTCGCAACAGATTGTAGCAATTTATTTTAGAATATTTTAATTAATAAATAATTTTTACCAGTTAAATTCAAAAGTTACAGTGTAAGGTGTCTCAGTAAATCTCATAAATTTTATTTAATCTTTTTATGTAAACATGTAAAGGAGGTGACAAAAATTAAATACAATCATTTAGGTTTAAAAATTTCAACAAATAATTCTTGTAAATGTTTTATTTCACATAAATAGATAGTATAAAGCTATAATAAAAATACGTCTATCAGTCTGAAGACGACAAAAACATTTCAAGCGAGATTAAAACACTCAAAAGATTTTGGTCTATGAGCCTCTCCGAAATGGTTTATAAATAAAACTATTGAGAAAACTTAGCTTAAAAAATTTTGGTAAAAAAAAAATTATACAATAGTAAATATTTAACATCCTAACTTATATTAATATCTTTTGAAATGCTTATTTTAAACTTAAGATTAAAATAAAACTTAAATCCCGTATAAAAAGATTTCCATTAAAATTTTATACGGTTTTTTAACCGACTTCTGTAAGAAAAGGAGGTTATCAATTCGACTGTATTTTTTTTTTTTTTTTTTTTATGTTTGTTATTTAACTTTGACTGGGTGAACCGATTTTGATATATTTTTTTTTTTGACAATTTATATTTATATAGTAGAATCTCACTAATCCACATCGGAAATTATAAATAAAAGCATTGTATAAAAAAATATTTTTGTCAATTATCTACAAGTTTTCATTAACTTTAATGACATTATCAAATAAATGTAAAGTTTTAAAATTATCATTACGTTTATTTTTTTTTTATAGTGTTGGACTAGTGAGATGGTACTGTGTTTATTTATTGCTTGGGCTTTCCAAATCTGGTCACGAAGTCGACTGGACGGTAATGGCAAGAACAGCATACTGGTAGCTCGGCTTTAATGAATTCCGTCTCGTTATTGCCTTTTGCTACCAGAACTTCCCAAGTGTTTACTTTTTGTTTGCAAAAAGTGACATATTCTGGTAGTGGTGTGAATACTTTGAAGCAAGGTGCGTCTGGGTTCCTATGAAACATGAATAGAATTATAAATTTGCAAATTATTAATTATTTATATTTATATTTTCATTTCTTCGCTCTGGTGTAGAACAATGCCTCCAGAACACGGCGGAAAGTATTGAGGAACGGAGTGTGTTAACATCAGGTTCTCTCTGCCTACGCTGCTATGTGCAGGATACAGCGCAAACCTGATATATTTGATTTTTGATATTATAATTCACTTACTTTGTAAAAAAATAAACTTTTTATTAGAATTTTTTTGCAATTACTGATATTTTTGGTAATATATAGATTTTTTATTTTTTCGTCGTGCGTAGGAAGTATTAAGGAAGAGTACATTTTTTAATTTTTTTAGACAACCACAGATCCTAAAATATTCACTAATGTAAAAAGATATTATATTTTTGAACGTTCATTTTACTTACTTGCAACTCTCAATGCGAACTCGTTGCACAAAATCTTGGTCAGGAGCTTGGACCACCGTGCGCCATGGGTCGTACCTCTTTTCCCTCACTCTATACAAAGGTTCGTACTGAAAAACATTTTAAGCTTTGCTATAGAATTTGACTATTTGTATATTAATAAAATAAATAAATTATGCTATATATATTTTAACAGTTAATACAATTAATATTACTTATATAATTTATAAGAAATATTATTTTTATTTTCATATCCGTATCATACTTTTTTCTTTTTTCTTTCTTAATAATATTTAAACTATAAAAACATTGCGTAGGAATTGAATTCCATATATATTCCATATATATAACCATAGTGTGTAAAACGATATATGAATCGCTTGCAATAGATGACAACAAAAAAGGAAAACTATATTCTATTTTGAACCAACTACATTTATAGATACGAAAATAATTACAAGAGAAGGAAAATCAAAAATCGTGATAACTTCCAAGTGTTTAAACTATTATACATCATTTTATGTTTATGATAATACTATTGCAAAATTGAAGATAAATATACATTTGAATATAGTTATAAAGGTATATATGAAAAATCAAAGAATACTTTCCCAGATTTTTTCCATATAGTAGGGTAGAGGAGGTCTAAAGTTTATTACTTTTTATTATTTTCTTCCTGAACAAAATGCGCGAAAGTTCAAATAAGTATAGTTGACGTAGTCGACCATATAGTACAATCGTCATTTACAGACATAAGTAGTACCACTGCTCTACAACGGCTACAAGGAATGCTTTAATTGAAGAAATAATTTATGTTGAGGAAAATCGAACTTGTTACCATATCAATCATAGACAAGCAATGTTACAAAACTATCAATTAGTAATTTATCCTCATATTTAAGATTTTATATGATATATATGCAAATACATAAATAATTAATGACATATTCTGAAGAAAAACCAGTTGGCGACCTTGCTATTTGTTTCCGTATCTTTATCTGCACTGTTTTGTATATAATGTGTGTATTATGATTATATTATTATGACAATAGGAAAATATAATCTACTATTATTATTTAGACATATAACTTATACAGGTAAATAGACTGTGTGAGAATAGACGAATTTTTTTTGGGTTTTTATATGCGTAAGAGAGCTAGGGGCAGACCTTCGAAAACACACTATCGAAGATACTGGAAGTAGGTTACGTAAAAAGCATGAGGACACCCTGGAGGGCATATATGAAGAGGTTGATGCCAGTGGACGAGGCGAAAGAGGTATGGAGAGACCGTAGCGTTTGGCGCTCCGTTATCTCTGACTACCCCGCTAGGGGTAAAGCGTGAAGCTATGTATGTATGTACCTTTTTGGTTTTTGTAAAGATTTTTTTTTCATCTGTGCCCTTTTATACCTTTTTCTAGAGTCTTTTTGGGATATATAATAATAGTGTAATTTAATGCAATTTCCTTAATTATTTTGGTAAAAATCCGTCTTGGACGATGGAGCTCAACGTTATGTTAGAGTTTTTAGGATGAAGTTTTGTTTTTGTTAATATTCTTTTTAAGCTAAAATATCTTCGAAGTTAATGTAGTTCCAGATTTAGGATCTAAATATTTATGTCATTTATAATTATAATAATTTAATATTCAAAATTAATGACATGTACAATACAAATTTTATGGCACGCGATTACAATAAAAACAATGTTGATTTCATTTTACTCGTGTTTAAATTTCTAAAAGAGTGATTCGTCACTATACCTATTATATTAAGTGTGTTATTACTTAATTATTATATTAAGTATATACCTAGGTTGATAAAAATACTCACAGTGACATCACTCTCGCAGTTGTCCTCATCATCAGGGTCTCCTTGGCGATTCTTCAATTCGACAATCATGGACGGTTGTGGTAGCGGTTTCTGTTGACATGAAGAAAAATCTTTATATTTTTTTCTAGTATAGATTATTATTTAAGCATAAAATAACTAAAACAAAATATTTATATAGATACACTAGAAATTGTTATTAAAATTAACCACCATAAAAAAACAAAGTGGCAAAACACAGTTCTATATTAGTCGTCTTATCTAGAAAGATTGCTACTAAAAATATTGCATATTTTGATATAAATATTTTGGGTTTTACCAACATTTAATAAGTAGGTACGTCGTGGGAGTTATTCTTTACTATCGCGACCTAAATACATACACACAAAGAAAATATGATGATATTTGTTATTACTTTAACTATAAAGTAAATATTATCATTTTTAATAATATTTTTTTATAATAAAATCGTTTTATAAAATTCTAATTTAGAATTTCTTATTATTAAAGAATACTGAGGTATCTTTACATACATACTTGAATTTTTGTTTTTGAATGTTGTGTTGAAGTTGAATGTATAAATATATTGAAATGAAGAAATTCTTATAGTATTATTAGTTTGCTATTATTCTACTTAAGTTAGTAAAAATAAGCAATAAATTAAATTAGTTGTTCCCATGTTAGTGTTAGTAAGTTATGATTCTTTTCTATACTTAATATCAATATAAATATAAGCATAGACATAGACAATATATATTTGTAATATGTGAAAAATAGAAATACCATAGTGAATGTCCATATTATAGTATAGTATCATACCATAGGGAAGGACATATTGAATGCAATTGTTACGGGTTCTTATTCCATTCTATGTAAAAAAAAGTATTTTCTAAGCTTTATGGATTAAAAAAATATTGATGAATAATTTGAAAGATATCGCTAGGTATCTCTGTTTGTCACAAAAATAATATTATAATACTTGAAATAAAAAAAAACACAAGCGCACGACAATGACATTTGAGATATAATAAAAATTTCATTACACTATCGAAGGCTTCGTCTCTTGGTAATTTTGAACCGGTGTCGCCATTTGCCGCTCTTCGTAGTCTACGTGGGCCCCTCTATTAAATTTATTTAAGTGTTGCCATAATCATTATGTTTTAAATTATTTATAGATATAAAATATAATAAATAAAACCCAAGTTTACCATAGATTAATTCAGTTACAGTTAGAACTAACTACTTAAAAGAAAAAATAAATTATATTAGTTAAAAGGTAATAAATAAAAAACACCCCCAAATATAGACAAGTTCAATTTAAGAGAGAGAAAAAAAGAGAAAAAGAGCTAATCTAATTAAATAATAATATTATAAGTTTTGTATAAATTAAAATTCCTTACATATCCTTTGAGCATGTCGTTGAATTTTTCTTGAGGATAATCTTTTGGTTTGACAGTGCAGTAAGTCTTGTGTTTGCAGGATTCTGGAACATCGTCATTCCCAGTTATTGGCCCCGGGTATCTGATGGCCACTTCTTCTGCAGCTGTAAGGTTGTTTAATTATGAAAATGTTAATATTAAAATCGGTGACTATTAAAATTACTACTAAAATACTTTTGTTTTTCGCAATAATTAGTCAGTATTCGCTACAACGAGTAAAGAAAATAAAAATAGTATGTTTTTGAAATATATAAATTAAAAAGTTACCATTAAATGTGTGGATATATGACACATTTGTAATGACCTAGCGACCTGATTACGGCTTCGCCCGCTTGAACTACATAATTATTCATTATTGCCAATTTATAGCGAAATGTCGAACAATATTCTTTAAAATGGTCTAAACATACATAGCCTGAAGTAACAAAAACATTAACACAACAATACTTACGGTGCTTAGCTGCCGCTGCCAAGGTTGTGTGAAGCCCTTGGGCACACACCTGAGAAGAGAATAAAAATGTTGAATTAATCCAGTACAATTTACAACTATAGTAGTAGAAAAGGAACTGACATTTTGAAGGAGCCTTTTAAGCTTTTACTTGGATCGCAAGTTCCAGGCAATGCTTTAAGCTCCTAACCTTCCAACATGATGGGTTCAGCACTCAGACGGTAAATGCATAGAATAAGTACTAAGTAATTTCTTCTCTTATAAAGATGGTGACAGAAAATTAATGACAGTGACTAAAAAAAATGTATCAGTGAAAACAAAAACGACGATGATTTTTGATTATTTAGATAAAGTTCAATCAAAAAAAAAAATCTCAGTGTGATGAGGAAAAAAACTCAGAACTATAAATAAACCAAATTATTACTATGGAGCATAATACAGATATATCCTCCAAGAAGCAAAAAAGATAGATAAGTATATTTTTTGTGATTCTATTAAAGTTGGCGTTTGTCAATTTTTAGATTACTTTATAACATAATGATCTATGTAGCGTGCAATCCACATGTTGTGTCTAAACAAGTAATAAAGTTTTAATTGTCTAATCGGTGTTCTAAGAAATACTTGTTAATATAATGTTGTATGAGATTTACTGTTCGTGACCGATTATATGTACTTATATACCGATAATATCAGTATAAGTTGAGATAAAATCTTTAGTTTCAAGAATCATCGCAATTTACCGCTTGAAAAATTAAATTATATTTTTAGTTTATACTAATCGTCGTAAAATGGAAAATCCCGTTTTTCCCCGTTCCCGTAGGAATTTCAGGAATTTTTCGTATTCGAAATTTTAAATTTCAGTAATTAGTAGTATTTCAAGTTTCAATTTCTAATAGCTTCATCTGCACAGTTCAGTCACTTACTAACGGACGAGTTTTATATACGAGTATATGTATAAAGTTCAGAACCAAAAATTAATTGGCATCCTTATAATAGGCAACGGGATTATTTCTTTCTGTACCCTGTTTTTTAAGTATATAACAAAAGTAGAGTAGTTAAGTGTTTCCCCATTTATGGCGATAAACGACAATATATAGAATACACGTCTGAATCTTAAAAATAGTTTTTATGAATAATTCATATTGATTCTTCTGACATTATAAATACAGATCACGTTTAAATTAATTGCTCTAATAATTTACTAGTTTATATTTTATTAAATTTTCATGTTTATTTGAAAGATCCTTACAACTATGTAAGAGACATGTTATATTAATATAAATGGTATTTGACAAATATCTAGGTATATGTGCCGAGGTTGTGACTCTGACTATAAGCGCGATGGATGTAGGTTCGATTCTATTGGGGGTGATAAACTATTTTTATTTTACCATTCTCGTTGAGTTCCACCATTTGAGATGCAATGTGTTTGGGAGGAAAATGGGAAGCGTATTGTCTTAACACTAGGTTCTCTCTGTTTACTCTGTTATATGCGGGATTGCGCCTGGAGGCATTTAATATTAAATATGGTAAATCTTTTATGTGAATAGATACTACAAATGACATGCATATTAAAAACCGTGTAAATCGTTCTAAAAGTAAGTAAGAATATGAAAAATATGTTGCTTTGAATTTTACTATGTAGCGGAAGGAAAAGGGAAATATATATTGGTTTGACACCAATTTGAAGTTCAAGAAACAGTATAAATAGGAATTACTCATAAATGACTCCATATTTCTTAGTATTTGTAAAAAAAACATTTATATGAAATTTTCAAATTCGTATACAATTAATACTTTGAAACTAGTAAAATGTAAATTAAGTAATATAAAAATTATTAAGTTATTAGACATTATTTTGTATAAAAATAATAAACAATTATTATCTGAGATCGAAATATATAAGATCAACTTACTGAGATGACTTACCCAAGACTGGATGGGAAAATTCTGGCAGAATTAACTTTTTAATTTTATTTTCCAATTTTCAGGAAACTTTACATTTTAAATAGTTAACAATTTCTTTAACATTTTTAAAGTGTTATTCCTCACTTTATTTTTATACGTTTATAAAAACGTATTTTATAGAGAATCAGCCCTGCGCGGCTCTCTTATTCATTTCACGCAACAATATGTACCATAAAAGTTTAATGACGTAATTGACTGCGGGGATTTACTTAAGTTAAATTGATTTAAATAAAAAAAATATTAGGCCAATCGTAGTGCAGCAGATGCACATACTCGACTGGTTGTGGGTTCGATTTCCACTCGAGGCAATTAATATTTAATGATTTCATTTCTTCGCTCTAATGTTAGTTAAAAATAACGTTGCACTCGCGACCTGACCAGCTAGGAATACACTTATAACATATATGTAAAATGTATATATCTTATATATAAACCTTACTCTGTATTTTAGTGACAATTTGTGAAAACCCCATTAAAATCTGTCGCATACTTTAAAAGATCTAAGCTAAGTTAATAAAATAATAAAAAGTTAATAATAAAAGCAACTTTGTTTTCAAATGTTAATATAATCAAATGATAGATACACGTGTATAATATAATCAAGTTCTTCAAGATCTTTTATTTGATGAATAGTTCAATTTGTCGAATCGTGAAAATGAACTAATTAAATCAATAAAACCAGGAAAATTGCGAGGAAATCATAAAGCTGGTATATATTAAATAGGTTTTTTATACTATTTATATTTTGTATAGTAACGCAAAGTATTTATATTGTAATAAAGGAAACAGATAATTATAATATAATTAAGATTCTGTAGTAACCATATAAGCCATCGTCATGGCGTCTTGGTGTGACATGTGACATTTTTTCTGACATTGACAAAGGCATTTTATGTTAAGGCATTTTAAAAAATTAAGATTTTTACTAATTTCAAAATAAAATTTAAACATTTTAATTTAAATATTACAATTTAATCTTACTATTCATTGAACTGGCACAAGCTGCCAGCTTAACAGCTTTGTAGAGCGATATGAAACTTGAATAAAACTTTCTACTAAGCTTTTCTAGTGGACTTTCTATGAAAATGACTTTGGATATTAACTTATCCATAGACGCTACATGACATATATACGACAAGAGAAATTTTAATTCAAGATTATATATGTATAAAATACATAATCGATAACATTATTTACTATTGAGAATATAGTAATCTTTTATTACTTTTTTTTTGCTCAAGTAAAGCAAATTCGTAATGTCACGAAAATTGGGAAGTGCGTGAGGAACACTAGGTTCCCTGTACACTGCTTTATACGGGATACAGTGTAAAGCTAAAATTATATAAAAATACATGTACTTTTTGTATATATTTCGTTTAGTGAATTAAATATGAAATATCACACAAAATTTTGTAACCCATTTTTCAAAGCGTAGTTATTCCTAGTGACACATCTATAGCTATAATTATTTTTAAATACATTTTCACTAAATACGTGGAAAACAATTTTTTTTAAAGTAATAAGGAATAGAAATATTTTATATACCAAATAATAGGAACTACAAGTGTACTAATTTTGTAAGAGATATATCGATTATTCTACATAATTTTCAAACACTAACAACTAAGTTTAAATTGCAAGCACACTAAGTTAAAACTAGTTTCATTACATTTATTTTGTTTGTATTACATATATAAACAATAATGGTATCAAATATGTCTGTATCGATACGAGAACTAAAAAAAAAATGTCCTTGAAAAGGCGTCGGTAAACAGAAATGCTTATAGGCTAAATATAGATAAGTATAAAAAATAAACACAGCCACGAATCAAAGAATGCTACTAATGTTTACATTTGAACACTTTGAGACTAAAGCTTTATTAATATTAAATAATTAAAAAAAAAATTAAACAAACTATATTTTTTTTTTATATATAAAATTGTTAACAAATAACTAAAACACTTACAAGAAAAACGATCCCGATCGCCAGCATATTGTTAGTAAACAATTCACTATACGGTTGATCTATCCAACTCTTGGAGAAGGTATGACAGGCGTGCGGTCGAGGCTGCCTTAAAATACTTACTGCTGCAAGTGAATGAGATAGAAACGTACACTAAGCTGAAATAACGCTGCACTAACGTTAAAACGCAATAGCCATGTTGAAAGATTTTGAAATACTGTTCTATAATATCGAGAACCTTTGTCATATTTTGGTAGAAAATATTATTAAAAAAACATTTTAGTTTATAAATTTAAAAATTAAATTTAAACGCGTCGCTGTGTTGCTGGTATTGTCAATTCTAAGTAAGCTTTTAATATCATTGTATACAATAAAAAATGTCAATTCGTATGATTACCAATGAGTAACCTATATCGCTCTAATTAGCGATCCAATATATTATAATGGCGGTTGCCGTATTTTCTAGTTTTATATTTAATTTATATTATTTATTAAATGAACCAAAATAATCGCAATTTGACGGATTAAGCAAATCCAAATGTTGCAGATACTTTAGATTCTATTTCAATATTCAGCGCTTATAAAAAATAAATTGAAATAAAATCTACAATTTTTTAAAATCTACAACCGATTTGTATGTCTAATAAAAAATACTAATTCAAATTTAATCAGCAAAACTATTACAGGTCCTATGTTTTGTTTATTTTATGTTTATATACTTATAAAAAAAAAAAAGAACTAATCTTAAGGATTAGAATTTATGATTGTATAATTTTTGCTACATTTCCCATATTCGGACCTCCTCTATAAAGGACATATATATCATTATCTCGAGCGTCAATATGCAAATAAATAACAAATTGAAACTTAAAACGATCATTACAGAATAATAAAACGTTTTTTTAATAATAAATCGTGCGTTTAAAAATCTTATTATGCGTTTTGCCTAAGCGAGTCGTAGAGCCATCTCAGCAGGTAGCGTGGCGTGACGTAGAAATCTGGACTCCAAGAAAAACCCGCTGAGGGAAACAGGTGTGCCGTCATCGCACTCATTTTGTTATTATTATGCACTTGTATGGAGACAAAACAGGACAATTACAAAACTTACATAATTCGCAAATTATAAAATATGTACATCGCTACCTACAGAGGAATTTCCAACGTTGTGTTAGGTAATGATTCGATCATATTAGCAATATCTTGGGTAAGTCTTAATAGTAAATCTTTTATGATTTTTCTGAATCAGGCCAACGTGGCGCAGTGATTGTAATGGAGACGGTTGTCGGTTCAATTCCTACTAGAGGAAATGAAATATTTAATATTTCCATTTTTTTCGCTTTGTTCTGGTCTGGTCGAGGCAAAGCGCGGTGTTAAGTTTCGCCAATCAGCACGCAATGGCTTCAGAAATCGGCGGAAAGTGGGGATTGGAGAAAAAATTTTGTTACAGTGTGAAGTTCAATATAAAGTAAAGAATATATATACACTAGTAGTTAACTATGTACATTTATGGTAAAAATATTAGTAAATAAAAGTAGTAAATATTAGTATGGTAAAAGTATTAGGTTATAACGGTGTGTTCAAATAAGATAAATTAAGTATAGTTTTGGCTGAAATTAGTAGAGGATAAAATAAATTGTACTCAATTAATAGCAATAAAATAAAGAGCTCATGAAAATTTACGTCTTTTTTACTTAAATCTGTATCCCGCTTATAGCAGGTTAAGCAGCGGGAAAAATAGTATTAATACAGTGTTACCGATTTTCAAGTCTATTGCGTCTTATTACCGGAGTGAAGAATTAAAAATAAATAATTTCTCAGATTGGTAATCGAACCCACAACCGTTGTGTTTACTATCAGAGCTCTCTAACGGTAATATATATTTTTTTACAGAACTGAACTAATATTTTTTTGATCTTCAGGCATCGTTGATCGTCCTCTAAAGCTTTGCTGTAGAGTCGTTGAGAGCTATTGATAGTACTATTTTCATTATCATTGTTTGGTTATAAATCAAGAGAGTTCCAGTACAGTCCAGACAGCAACAATTTAATATCTATAGTCTTTGGACATATTGAAATTTAATAGCCCCTTCAAGCGCGGCGTTGAATTCCGCCCCTCAAGATGCAACGCCTCAAAAATTCAACGGAAAATGGGAAACTGAGTATCTTAACGCTCTCTGCTCTCTGCTGCTATAAAGTATGATAAAAACTTATTGTATAAGTAAATATTTCTTCAAGTAAAATTTAAACCGACTCTTAAACTAACAGATCCTGTCATTATTTAAGAAGTAGTAATTCTCATCAATAAAGTATATGAGTAATCATTAGCGTATACTTAGTACATAATATTGTGAAATTTAATTACTTCGTATTACGTGGTATGACGGTTTTGACGCGAACTCTTAACCTACCTATATGGTTCTTATGTGGTCGAGGATATTAAAGAATATATAAAACTAGCGGACGCGCGCAGCTTCGTCTGCTTATTTGCACTCTTAGGGTTGAATTCTAATGAACCATGAAACACGTGTTCAATGAAATATTTTTAATTAATTTTCAAATTTTACAAAAATCGGTGCTGATTTGAAAAAAAAATCCATACAAACTTTCAACCCCTATTTCATCCTTTCAGGGTTAAAATTTTGTGAAAATAGTTAAATAGTTATAGGTGTAAATAATCACCCCCTCTTCCCGAGTGGAGATCGAACCGACACGATAGTCACCACGGTTAAAGCCACAAGTTATAAATATATAATATATATCGTTGCTTTCAAATCTAAGATTTAAGAAAAAATAAGATACGGCTTCATAAAAATAATTTTAAAATTGTCTTATATTTTCTTAGAATTTCACCATATATTATTTTTTTATTTTTTAGTATTGATATGGTATACGCTTGTGAATCACAAACAATAATGGAAAAAAATAATCTTATATTAGTCATGGTGGAATATGCCGATTCTGTTGTCGTGCGAATTATCTTTTATTTACTTACTATTTACATAACTTTATACAGGAACCTTCCCGTCCTGATTTTATTTAAAAAAAAATTAATCAGCGTCACGCTGTATCCCGAACACAGCAGGGTAGGCAGAGGGAACCTAGTGTTAAGACACTCGTTCCCCCCACTTTCCGCCGAATTCTGGAGGAATAATATATTTAATTATATAAATATATAATTCATAAACAAGAATAGATATCATTAATGGATATTCTTATTCATTAATGATTTCTATTCTTATTTATGAATGATGTGTATATTATTATCTTTATAATTATAGTATTAAGTGTTGTAAAGTGTATACAGATATTATTACAAAATATTTGCGCAATTTCCTTACATTTTATTTTTATATCTTTGTGCGTTTTCCACGGTTAATTTCATAGGATATTTTTATTATTTGTTATCCATTCTTTATTTTTCTCTTATAGAGTAACATTGTGTGTTGAGAATAACACCTAAAAGTCCCCCTCGACTTATCCAGACCGGGGAAAAACCTGCGCCACCCATCACTGAAAACAAATGCAACAAATGCTCTGTCTGGCGCTGCAAAGTTGTTTTTTAACCGACTTCAAAAAAGTTATTAGTTATACTTGTATGTATGTATGTATGTAATATATTGTAATTGGATATAATATTTAAGATTTAAATATGATAGTCTTTGCAAGATTTTCAAAAACTTCGAAATTATCATCGGGTAATGAAATATTTAATTTTTTTTCACACTAGTATGAAATTATTATAGAAAATAATATTCTTACTACTTTTATTCAGTAAAATCACGGTATTCTGTACTACGCTTTTAAAATTAAAACCAATGTAGGTATCAAAGTTTTATTAGTAAATAATTTCCGTTGTTAATTGTCTTACGCACGTACCATGATTAATACAATTCCCAACAGCAAATATGTAGCAAATATGCTGCGTACGGACGTCAAATGTATTCTCAATAATATTTAGGATAATCCAGTAAACAAAGCTATTGTCCTATAGTACTTTATGTAAACAAAAGAATATAATATATTAATTATTTTAGCTTCACGCTGTGCTGCTGAACAGCAAGGTATGCAGAAGGAACCTAGTGTTAAAACAAAAATGATGAAAAAGTTAGTGGTAAGAGAGGTAGGGGGAGACCTCGGTTGACCCTCGGAAATACAGTATCAAAGGTACTGGAGGAAGGTCACGTAAAAAGCATGAAGACCCCCCGAAAGGTATGTATGAAGAGGTTGATGACAGTAGACGAGGCCAAAGAGGTATGTAGAGACCGTAGCGTTTGGGGCTCCGTTCTCTCTGACTACCCCGCTAGAGATAAAGCGTCAAGTTAAGTTAAGTTAAATTAATTAATTATTCTAAACTACCCACAAATAGTTTTTATATTACTTTGGTGATTATAAAAATACGAGATGACGATGTTAAGTTTATGGCAGAATGTACTTTGTTATTTTTAAGCTGTGTTTATTTTTAAGCTTAAGTACCCATATTTTAAAACATAATTCAACTTATATTAACCGCTTTATAAAATTTAATTAATTAATACCTCGCCACACCGTTTAACCGCCACGTGTTTAAGGAAAATTAGAGCCAAGCTATTTGGTATATAATAAATTTTACATATTAAAATCGTTTAATACTATTACGTAATAGGTATGTAGGTGCAAAAGCCTGTTTAAAGTTTTGTGTTTTATTGAACTTAGTCATTATATATAGTCAAGGCTTATGAGCCTGAGTCCATGAGTGCATATGAGTTTTTCAATAATGTTTATTTTTTGTTGGAAAACGACGAAGTAGGGGTTATTGGCGGAATGTGGGGAACGACGTATCTAAACAGTGGGTTCCTTTTGCCTTTACTTTACTTAAGAAAGAAAAATACTTATCTAGAAAAAAAAGCTTCTTCCATCAAGTATTTTTCTGCTGATAAATTATAGGAAGACATAATTTAAAATCTCATTTATTTGTATTGATATAGAACTTTCCTTTAGCAGTACCAGGATTATGGAATCCAACGACTGTACTTTCATTGGTATCACAAATACCACCAGCAAACTCTTCATAAGAATCACAGTTTCTCCCCAAATACAAAGCACTGTTGTGTACAGATTTCATCCAATAATGTACACAGGCTTTGTGATAGCATTTTGCCGTATCTTCAATATTTCCTGGAATTGAAATAATTGTTATAAAATATATATATATATTTTTATTTTAGCTTCATGCTGTGCTATGTTTCACCAGTGCTGCTGCTGAACAGCAAGGTATGCAGAAGTAGTAGTGTTAAAACAAAAATGATTGTGATAGCATTTTGCCGTATCTTCAATATTTCCTGGAATTGAAATAATTGTTTATAAATTTTTGCTCTAATTGCACTAATTATAAATCGTTGACGTTCTTTAAACTATTGCCGACGTAATACTTGTTTCCGTTTGGTGATTGTTTAATAATGTCCGAACATTTTGAGGAAATATTGAATATTAATAATCAGTAATTGATTCTCAAGAAGTATTACTTTAAAATTTTTAGACACTAAGCCAAAAGATCACGGGAATATTTTTAAAGTTATCAGCACTAGTCAAGTTGTCAGTAGTGGCTAAGAACTTCGCTTCGACATCAGTTTAGTAGGTAATCAGAATTTCTTAAGTTAATACTCGTATTTTATTTATAAAAGTTTTTACTTTAAAATGACACCAAACTATTATTAGATCTTTAAAGCAACATTAATGTACCTACTACTATTTTACTTTTGTAAAAATGAACTATGCAAGGAAATATAAAAAGAAATGTGCATTTTTCTTAGGGTAATCTTACCTAAATCGCAATCTGGTTGTATCTTTCCTCTGTAATTGAAAAAGAAGTCTATGTCTCCCAACACTTGTGTAGTACCCAAATGTCCTGCATTGCAGTGGTAAATTTCCACATACTCCGCTAAACCGGATCTAAGTTGTTCCTCAATAGGGCCCATAGAAAAACATGGACCAGCTGGATCCAAACCTGTTATCCTCCATATATATTCCTTTGTGCTATTCGTATAAGCCTCCGCTGCATATCCTACAACGTGACTTCCCAAACTATGACCTACACAATGAATGTTTTCTGATGGGAACTTTATTTTAACTAAAAAGGTTCCCAATGATGATCCAATGTAATAAGAATATAAAACAGATCTTACGTAACTATCAATTTTTGCTTGGTTCTCATATGTATAAGCAGAATGGTCTATAATAATAAGATAAACGTTAATTACATCTTTGAATGTTTGTCTGATAGATTCTTCGATGTCTCGATTTATGTGGCATTTGTAGCCAGGAACGAAAACGATTAATCGTCGATTATAGTCGAAGTCTATTGAGCTTTGTATTTCTTCTACTGCATTATCTATTGGACTGCTTATATTGATGTTGTTTACAAAATCGTAGAAATACACAACTGTTTCGTTCACATTTAATTTGAGATTTTTGTTATGGTCACCTGAAAAGTAAATAAATTGGCATTAATAGTTGTTTCTTTTTTTATATTTCACCTGCATTACGTAGGGTAGACAGTGTGGCCCTAGTCAAATTACGTGTCTCGAATGCTATTTTAGAGATAATAGTGTAGGATGGTGGAATTCAAAGCCAGTCATTATTGACTCGTATCGATACCAATATTAAAAGTTGTAGAGTTAAATTTTAGTTAGCTGTTAGCTGTATTTGGGGGCGAAACTGAAGGAAATATTTAGTTTATAGATTACTAACTTGGAAATAATTTCGTAGGTATTCAGCTCGATAGAAGAAAGTCTTGATAGGTCTTTATAAACTAGCTACATAGATAAACTTGTCTACTTTACTAGGTCGACCTGCGATGAATTTTCACATATGAGAAAGCGTAACTAAGCATTATATTACTTGGTATACATACAGTGAGGCCTTCGTGGTGCAGGGGCACATGCTCGATTGTAAATGTGAGAGTTGTCGGTTCGATTCCAACTGAATGAAATATTTATTATTTTCTTTTCCACTGATAACAAGGGGAAGCGCAGCGTTGAGTTCCGTCACTCAATCAGGATACAGCGTGAAGCTATTAAATCTATACGTTTTACAACGTTTATAATATGTAAATCTTTACCTGGAGTCTTTTCATGGTAGATATAAAAGAAAAAAATGTTATTGGGGGCCTTTATTAATGTAATGGAATCGAAAACAATGATTTCTATAAATTTTGTCTGTTTGTACCTATGTTTATCCGTGCGTTTTTTCACGATAATCTCAGAAACAGCTTAACCAATTTAAATGCTGTTTTCACTATTAGATTTTGGCTTTTTTAACTTTTACTGTTCATTTTATTTCAATCGATTAACAAATAAAAAAGTTATGCCAATATAAAAAGTTGCATGGGACAATATTGCTACGAAATAAGTGTTTTATTGAATTGGCTAAAATTTTAGCTATGGATATTATCTTTAAAATGATAATGTTATTGGATCACGAAAGTAATTGAGATAAAAATTGAGAAAATAAAATTATTTGTGTTGTACAAGCGGGTGAAGCCACGCGGCTGCCACTAGTAGTAAAGTAGTTACTTACATTTCATATTCCTGGAATACAATACACGAAACCGGTCATCCATTAGGTCGGTTTGAATAACAGTAAACAAACTACATAACAAAAGAAAACTAACAAGAACAAAGCTATTTCTCATAAGTAACATGACTAAACGAAATTATTATAAATAATAAAGAAATTATCTGCGATTTGAGAATTTTAAATTATTATTTAGTGTAGCGTTCGGCATTCCTCACATAACATGGCATTTGAGATTCGTATTTTTTTTAATGATAATTTAAAAATTTGCTATTATAGACATTGTGTTCCCTACTCACCGCCTAATTTTCGAGACAATGCGTGTTGAGTGACGGAGCTTAACGTCGCGTTTTTAGTTTTTACCGTAGCATGGAAACGAAAATAATTTATTCCTTCGAGTGAAAATCAAACCTACGATCATCAACCGTCGTACAATCAAGTGCTGAGCCGCAACTAAACGACTGGCTGCAATTTGGCATAATGTTTGCATAAATTTTATCTAAGTCCTTGTGAAGTATAAGTATTAGAAAATGTTTATTTATCTCGACTATTTTTGATTATATTTTTTTTTTGCTTAATATAATATGTAATAAATACTAACAAAAACTAAATATTAAATTCTGATAGACATCGCAATTTTAAATTATATCTATTAATATTTGATTTATTATATAGAATATTTTTGATTATCTTACATAACATTATATTGAAGGCATTGCCTTCTAAGCATTGGCTTGATCATCCAGAAACCCAGCTTTAATTTGTTTGTGATTACTTTTTTTTTTATTAAAACCAATTCTACTTCCAGTGACGTGTTCCAGTTCCATGACACCAAGAGTATGACACATTAAAAACGACGTATTGTACCACATGTAACACAATAAAAATATTATTTTTTATTATTGCACAGAATAAAAAAATAAAAAATACGCATATGAATCACATATACGAAGAATTGCTCTTATTGAATATTATTGTGTTAAATATGAATTCTTATTTATTTATTATTGTAAATAATTGACAATATAATTTTCTTGTAAGTTATTAATTTTTCTTATTTATCATATTGCAAAAATAGATTCTTTAGCTAGAGTAAGTTGTAATAAAAGGATTTTTTTGGTCGTTATGCGCCACAGCCCTCGGTTGTCCGGGCCTTTCTTGGCCCTACGTTTTGCTTGTTTAATTTTTGTCGGGTTGTTTAGTTAGGCTAAGTAGATTACTTTAGGCATTTCGTTAAGCACAAATGTCACATCGCATAAAAAGGGTTTTTCAACCCTTTATTAAATTCAAATCATTCGTTTAAAATATATATAAATATATGTTATCCAGTCAATATGAAGAAAGAAGTAACGTCTTTATTTTGCGAAGCTTTGATAACAATGTTATATAGGTCGTGATTAATCTTTCTTACATAGTGTTATTTTTTCAATTCAAATAAATTTATTTTACAATGAAGTGAGTATAACGAACGATTCATTATTAATTATTGTAAAAATTGGAATTACTAATATTGTTAATATTTTCGATACATATTTAGGGTTCCGTACCTCATTTTGTTACTTCCTTTGCGTTTGGATCTTCTAAAGACATTGTGTGTTCCTTATATGTTGTAGATATTTGCTTTTCTAGTAGATAAAACCAAAAACAATTTTACTCACAGTTATCAATTATGTTTAATTCAAATCAATCCATTTTTTACACAATTTAATGACAAATATATATATACGAGTAAATTACCGTTAATAATAAAAGTAGGATTATCGAATCAGAGTTATAAATATCCGTGACATTGTTAATACGACGACTTTATATGACGTCAATTTGACATCATCCATTATCACTTTTAAAGAATTGGAGCAAACAAGGAAGAAAAATTAAAATATTGTTAACTTTGTAAGAACTTTTCAATGATAACATTTTTTTAATAAAATATTATGTTTAATAAATTTTACATATTTTATTTATTAGAATTATTAGTTAAATGACTACCATGAATTAAAGGATTTAATCATAATTCGACATAAGTTACCAGTTTATGAAAATATTTTAATATTTTGGGACATTATTTTATAGCCATTTTTTGTAAATACTTATTTCTAACTTATTTCGGATGCTCATATTATTTTGAATAAAAACAACTACAATATTGTATCCAACAAAAGAGTACAGGATACAATTTGTCAGACGTTTCCGACTCTATAAGCTACTTTCAACACAAATATAGGTTAGTGTTGTGTCACTATATTAGCTTAACCTATAACATATAGAAGATTCTCTGAGATAATAAACAATAACTATTCTTCCACTGTAACGCCTATATTTATTTTATAGCAATAGTTGTTTAAAATGCTTTTCATGTTATTTTCTGTAAGGTTGTGCCAACATAACTAACGCAATTATTATTTAGACAAATCAAAGACGGTCTGTCTTGAACCGATCGTTGAGGATATCCTTGGGAAAGTCCAGCAGTGGGCGTCGTACAGCTGTAACTAATGGACATTTTATACAGGGTGCTCACAAGAGGACGTTTATGATATTAAATAATCACTTGTGTTAATTAATGCATTGTCACATATTCTTTCGTCATTTAGAAATATTAACAATAATAATATAAATTTATTTATCTGACTTGAGGCCGAGAGTGTGACTGTAACACGACGGTTGTGGATTCGATCCCCATTCGAAGGAATGAATTGTTATATATGCATAGTTCCATTTCTTCGCTCTGGCACCAAGGCAAAAGTTCGACGTTGAGATTCACAAAGCAATGTCTCGAAAGATTTCCGTTGGCGGAAAGTGTTCCGTTTTTTCCTTTTGAGGTACAAAATCCTAAAAAAATTGCATTCATAAAAAAAAATCATATCGCCCTATTTTACGAAACTGTGAAGTTAGTTCCAAATAAGTAAACTTATTTCACATACGTTATATAAGTCAACCTACTTAAAAACAAGCTACGAACGCGACAATGGTATTGTCACAATCATATAATACTCGTTAGTGGATGGAACAAACATTTACGCAAACATAATACCTATGTATTTCCAAATAATCTTTTGTCTTGCACGATGCGTGAAGAATTTTATATGCAATATTGTAGCATATTAGTGCTTTTTATAAGTACACTATAAAGAACTTAATCTTAATGTTATTATAATAATTTCTTCACGATTTATATATAAGATAACTTCTTTTTTATTTTGACTTTTGTACCCCGCATATGTCAGGGTAATGAAGAGAAGCTAGTGTCAAAACTATCCGTTCTCCACTTCCCGAATTGGAGACATTTCGTGTTGCATGATAGAACGTGAAAACAAAAACAAATAATTTCCTGAGTGGAAATCGAACCAATCACCTTCGCGTTTGTAATCAGACGCTTTTAAACTAAGCTACGACGATCTCGACATCCTAATAAAATATAATTTCCGAGAAATAGTTAATTCCACAACTAGAGCGTACAAACAGGCACATTGTAGCTTGTTCACGAACTAGCGACAGCGTGATGTCGTTTGTCTGTTTCTAACGAAATGTTTTCAATTAGCTATCTATGTATAAAAAACAGGAAGGTATCTCATAATATTGGCATTTAATTATATGAAAAATGGAAGGAAGAATGAAATATTTAATAATTGGATATCCTCGCTTCTGTTGAGTTCCGTAACACAACAGGAAGGAATTCGACCAGGTACCCAGGTTTTCTTTGCCTGCCCTGGTGTGTGAAGGATACTGTATGAAGCTAAAAAAATATTTTGTTCTAAATGATCCGATTCTTACAGGTCTCTACCAATCGATGTAAAAAAAAAACAAATAAGAATTATTTTCGCTAACTGCTACTATTTAGAAATATTGGGTATATTTATATAGAAGTATAATTATATTTGGACACAATCTACAGAGAACACAAAAATATTTAATAAAGTACCTCAAATACGGTCATTATGTCAAAATAAAGCATAAAGTTAACGAGCTGGGGAACTTTTGCAATGTTTTTTTTTAAATATAATCAATTAATAATGAACTCTACATATTTAGTTTTAAGGTGGTTTGGACAATTTTCTTTGAACAAAGAAATTTTCCGCATACGCCATGCACTGTTTCCATAGCAAATTATGTACATTATAACAATTGGTTGTGTTATAACATATTTAGGGATCTTACTAATAAATAATTGTTAAATTTTTATATAAAAAATAAATATTAGTAGAATTTATTTTAAAAAATTACATATACCTACAAATTATGATTTGGGGCACTTTCTCTATGATTCATTAGTAATTCCTTCAAAATTTTTTAAAGATTTATGTTAAACGTATCTAAGAGTGCAATAACACAAATAAACTTGTTAGTAATTCAAAATATTATTTTTGTTAATACAAAAAACCAAATAGTACTACTAGAGTAAGTATTTATTGTACCTATTTAAAAGCAAAACGTTTATTTTCAAGATTTTTACACTTATTAACATTTAAAAAATATGATTTTTAATAGATACATTTTTAGAGGCCGTCGGGGCGCAGAGAAACAACTGTAACACGACGGTTGCGGGTTCGATCCTTACTCGGGGGAACAAATTAAAGGCACCAAAGCAAAAGCCCGGCCGTAATGCCTCAAAAGAAGGTGGGGAATAGAGTGTTTTAACACTAGTTTCCCTCAGGCTACCCTGCTATATGCGGGATATAACCTGAAGCCTATTTTCCTATTAAAAATATATATAACTAGATTACTCACATAAGAAAAAATATTTTTTCACGTAGGTTTTTCACCTATATTACAGAACCATATCTAAAATTGTAGGCATACTAAACTCACCTTAATGCATAGCTGTAACAATCTGTGGCCATACAGTTATTATCTTGTAATAAACATGTGTAAGCTCTAACACTGTAATTAAAGAGAGTAAAATTAAATGTCATTGTATTGATGAAATATCTTGATAGTGTCGTATATTATTTACTGTGTACATTCACGTTTTCGAAATTTGACTTCTTTGAGCTGAAGGAACGTCGTTGCTATTAAGTATATGGCTCTTTATTTTCTGCCCCTTCCGAGGAGTGGAGTTTAACGCCGCTTTATGCTACCAGCAGAGAAGCGTTCACAGATACATATTATATTATATATTATACTTTAGCTATACTGTAATTTATACCCATGTTAGGTGGGTAGAGAAAAACTTTTAAATCCGCCATTTTGTTGCGGTGGGCCTTTTGTTTAACAACAATATTGATTATATGTAATTTCCACTGGGGGTGGGTCAAATTGAGCTTGCAAGATTTCACACACTAACTAATTCGGCAAGTTAAGTAAAAGCTTGTAAAAATATTTCCTCCTCTTTCGTTACATAACGGAAACATAGTAGACGTTTGATTCATAGTAGGTAATTAGCGACAGGTGTTTTTACATTCTACATATTCTTGGCAAAAAACTGAGAATGTTCTTTTTTTTATAACATATTTACTAATGAACATAAAAGAAATACGATTTTTTATTTTTTCATTTAAACAAGCCTTAAAATCCTCAACTCAGATTATAATATTAATATTTTTAATATAGATATTTTAGGTATGAAAGGTAAAGGTAAATTTGCATAAACTAAAAAAATACAATGCTACTAAATTATATTAGCTGATAAAACTAATAACGTATAAAAATAACAATTTGTATAAATTTTCATACTTTTTTATTTTTCTTTATTTTTCTTCGCCAAAAGATATATTAAGGATATACAACGTTAATCACCGGCCTTTCTAGCCTTTCGAGCTTACAACACGCTTTATAATAACATTATGTAATTTAAGCATAAGTTTCCCCATCTGATAGTGTTTCAGGGAAAACACTCTTGCGCATACTAGGATATTGTATAGGATTTAGTTAAATAATCGATCGTATTTCCCATATGTAGAGCATTTGTTTGTGTAATACTTTAAATATAGTAATTTTGTGCACCGATTGCATTATGTAATAAAAAAGGTGATGAAGTAGAAATGTCTTAACTACAGCTTAAGCACTAATTTATGATTTTTTTTTTTTATGGAATTTATGAATTTATTATCTACTATGTAAGTTTGAGGCTAATCAGGGCAGGGGTTGGGTATTCGGTTCTCGGTCAGGGCAATGAAATATTTAATATTTTAATTTCTTCGCTCTCGTAGTAAGACAAAGCGCGGCGTTGAGTTCCGCTCGTTAAATACTAGCGACCCACTCTCGGTTTTGCCCGCTTGAACTAACTTATTTGTTTACTAATCTAAATTACTTTCGTGTTCTAATAACAATATTTTTTTAAAGACAATTATCTCTACATTAAAGCCTAAAGTTTCAATAAAAAAGGTTTTTTTTATAGCAAACTTTGTCAAACTTTACTTTAACTGAAATACTTTTATCCTAAATTCAAGTTTAGTTTTTCCATTATTCAAATAGATTTTTACAATCATTTTTAAAGACCATAGAGCTACCACCGTCCCGAAAGGCAAATCACCTTAGACGCTAAGAAATGATAGCCTTCATTGTATAATATAATAGTAGCTATCCTACATACAAATTTAAATGATCTTATTGCCACACTTTATTATTCTTTATAAGAATATTCTTCTAACTCTAAACTTGGCAGAGCTCGGCGTTGAGTTCTGCCACTTAACACGCAAAGCCTCCCGAATTCGGCAGAAAGTGGGGAATGGAGCGTCTTAAACATTAGGTTCCCTCTGCCTACCCTGCTGTGTACGAGGTACAGCGTGAAGCTGATTTTTTTTTTTACTTTTTCTTTTTATGGTAAAAGGACAAGGCAAACGAGCGTTCGGCACCTGATGATGATCACCGCGGCCCACGACCCCGTGCAGCACCAGAGGAGCTATAGGTGCGTTGCCGGCCTTTGAGGTGGAACTCTAACACAGCACTAAATTTTTACGTATGTTTTAAATTTTTTCATCAAAATTTTGTTCGCCTACACGTAATAAATGTTAATTTTATATGATTATCATCTTTAAACGAAGCTTTACCAAATTATATGAATATAAATAATGAAGTTTCAACTTTCACTTATTTTCATTACACACCTAAACAACAGTAATTGCTATACGTAATGTACTTAAGTTACTTAAATATTAGATGAATATAATATGATAGATTATGTGTAGAGGTATAGCAATAATAAAGGGTAGATGGAATATCTTATAATCTTATGTCAATATTATTATTATTATTATAATAGGTTTTTTGTAATATCAAAAAATATATATGATAAATAAATTACTAGCGGTCCCCGCGCGGCTTTTCTCGTATGGAACATACGATTTATACATTGTAAAATAGCTGATCTCTTTACCAATTTTGATTAAAGTCAACTTGATGTTCTCATACTTGATAAATTGGTCCTATATGTCAAATAGACTTAAACATAAATATAGTTCTATTTAAGTTCAACTACTAAAGAACCGTTCATAAATGTACCGTCATTTACAAGATTATTACGTCAAATTAAAACAGAATTAATTACGAAGACAAAGTTATTTTATATTCAATCTTTCTTGTTTTCAATTCAATTAATTGCTTATAGCTCATCTATGGAGCTCAAATAGTTGATCAAATAGTTATATAAATAAATTATAAAAATTATATTAGAATATTAATAAGTAGAAATAAACATCTATTTAATCATCTCCTAACTACAGAACAAGTTGCTTATAAATCATTAATCTCGTTGTTTCAATATGGCAGCTTTAACATAATTACTAAGCTAATGTGCTTTTCTACAAAAAATCTAAGCTTGGTGTGATACTTACTTTAATAATGTTCTTTCACTATTATGCAAATGGATAGGTGCATCTTCCTATACAAAAGAAACAGAGTAAGAGTGCACTAAATTAACGATTTCCGTGTCCTAAATAAAGTTTGATAACTTGATATTTAACTATAAATCACTATAAACGAGTGGGGATTGCCATTTAAATAAAAAGTAAAAACTTTAGTGCAGACTGGTGAGAGTGACAGCGAACGCGCAACGACGCACGCGTACAGCCGCGCGCGAGAAAGTTGACATTTCAAAACAATTTTGGCGCCATTATCGTTTGAGAACAGATTAATTATATATTTATATAAATATCGATATTTTTTAAATTTTTAATCGATTTTTTTCTGTGATTCTGTGAACAATTGTGGTGAATCGGGTGTTAAGTGACTTTCGCCGATACAGGATGACTAATACACGTAATATCAAGGTAAGGGGAAATTTTAGTTAAAATTCTAAACGCGTTGAGTGTAAATTACACTAATTATCATAAATTAAATAAGGGGATAAAAAATAATAAATTAAAATTATTCTTATCGGCAATTAATACTTAATATTCTTATTTTTGGCAGTATATTTAAAGTTTTCGGCTTCTCCATTTCGAGATCTTTAAAAATCTCTTCATTCTCTTCACTTTCGTTGTTATTCTTTATTGTATTGTATTGTATTGAATATTGTGTGAGAGAGTAGTAAAGCTTAACAAATCCACCACACGCTACACGCCTGTATATTGATGTATACTTTTTATTTATTTACTTACTGAATAATAAAAATTTAAAACAATACATATTTTTGTAAGAACGTGGAAGCAATTTTCACAACCTTTCACAATTTACTATTGTAATGTGTTTAATATAAGGGAGAAATTTCTTTACTTTCTTTACTATTTAAATCACCATAGATACAGTTACAAAAACTACAAAAAATCGTTAAGGTATAGACTTAAGGACTGTATTTATTTTTTCTGATTTAATAATGATCTTAGTGCTTATTCTCTTTTTTTTGACATTTTTTTTTTATTTTGAAAAAGTTAATTGAAAGTCTGTGGTAACCTGATGTCGAAAAAAAAGCTGTATAAGAAATCTGTAACTATGGTCTTATATTATACTCGTATGTACATCCCTTAAAAAGCGATAACGCATCTTATAACTTAGTTTAGTACTTAGCAGTTTAGTAGTTAGCATTTTTGCTTTATCACGAATCGATGATGAAACACGCTGTGGGAATATATTAACAAGTAATACTACTACTAGAGATAATAATGTCGCTTCCTAAAAAAATATTACCTAATTCTTTACCCATATTACTTTTACAATTTAAACATTATCGTAAATCAATTTTCGGTTAAACTTCTTTTCTAATTTTTGACTTAATCTCACTCAAAACTGATAGTGTTAGGATACGCCATTTATCTCCAAATACTGCTACAAAATTTGCAAAAAAATATGTAATATATACACTTTAAAATGTAAAAATATATAATATATTGTACTCGAGGAAATAATAATATTTAAAACAATTTTGGTTATCACAGCCCTGTTAGACTAAGTTTGATGTTGAATTCCTCCACCTAACACTTAATGTTTTATCATATAGAATTATCTTGCACTAGATTCACTCTATCGCCTGTAAAAAAGCGTTAAGGTAAAAGACTTTAATATATCTGTTACTTATGTTGCTCAAATAATTGTAAATTCCAATATTTTTTTTTTTATTAATCCTGTTTTTCAACTGATCTACATTAACATAATCTATTGAGAAATAAATTTATTACATATATGCTGCATGCATGATTGCATGCATGTAAGATTAAATGTAGCAATTTATTAATTAATCTAAATTAATTTTACTTTAAAATTAAAATGTTACAGGTGTTTGCGTAATACAGGGTGATGGCCAATTGCGTTATTGATAGACCCAGTTGTTTAGCTTAGATTGGAGATATTAGAAACTCGTCATAATTCTAGAATTATTACGGTTTTGTATTTCTTCATATTTATTTAGAAAGACATAAAAAATAATAATAATAGGATTATTTGTAAAATTAATCATTAATCTATTTTTTTAAAAAATGACTTTTTTCTTTCTGTTGAGTAGCGGATTTTTTTCTTATAAAGTCTAGAAAATAGGAATCATTTGAATATAATATTTTTTCTAAATGGGCGCAACTCCTCAATGTCGCGTCTGGAAGCTAAAATTTGTGAATAAGCATATTTTTTATTACATATTAAACTAGATAAAGATATATTGTATGAAATAATATAAGGAAAATGTACTAAAGATATTAGAAAAGAAAATTAACTTTCCTAAAATATTTAGTTCCCAATGACTATCTCTATCAATTATTTACTAACAAACATAAAAATTGTATTCGTATGCAAATTAAACAAAAAACCCATCTAGAATGTGAGCATTGAACTCCACATAAAAGGCTTTTTACGCCATGGAGGTAAAGTTCTTGTATTGGCGTCACACACTTTCACAATCGACTCATCTATCAAGTTGAATCTAGAAACGCTAGACTAGTGTTAGTATACCTTAAATATATAATAGGTATATGTATTTTTTAAAGAGCTTGTATTTTCCATATATTTCCCTCATGGCAGGGAAGGCACGGGACCTAGTGTTTCCTATGAGAAATGTTTTTCTTTTAACATCACGCTGTATACCATTTACAGCAAAAACAGAATAGGTAGAGACAAGTTGTTTCTAACTTTTCTGTTTCTGCTATTATACGTTCTCCCGAGTGAGAATCGAACTCGAAATTATCGATTTTACCTTTAATTCCACCATTACCGCAATAAGGTGGTATCCCTAAACTGAAAGGTATTTAGACTTACAGTATAAGTTTTGTAGGTATCTGAAAAAAAAAATATTTTAAAATAATCAAACTTTTCTTTACAATTTTCTATTAGATCGATACATAATTATACATATTGTGAATAGCTAAGCTACCAAATCAGCTTTCACTTCATCCAAGAACATATTTCGAGAAAGCTTCTGGTCAACACCTGAGCTCTATTAAAAATGATATCGTTATTAAGAAATAAATTTTAAGGAAATAATAGAATAAAAATATATATGGCCCCTGCGCCATGAAGGCCTTGCCTTATATCTACATTTATATTGTTACCAATAATATAGTATTTACATTTATTTCTTCATTTTGTAACCGTATAGGCAATACTGTTTATACTATAATTTAAATAATAATAATGAAGATATTTTGTTACAAAAATAAACTAACAAATACTTTCCTAAATAAATTTCATACAATTTAACGATATGATCAAAAAATTCTTAAAAATATGCAATTTTATATTCAATTATATTTACGCAATGTCTCTGTAAACGGCCGTTATAGAGCGATAAAAATCCCTCGATTGTATCAAATGTCTTCAATTAATTCGTATAATCGAAATGTAAAATTTTTCACAAATTATTATATGGAAATAGTGTGTGAAATGTCAATTTCTAAATAGATATGAATAGTATAGTTTAATATGTATTTAGTAATCACTTAATTTATGTTCCATGAACTGAAGGTCGCGTTCGAGTCTTTCTTTAGACATCAGTTCATATTTACATACTTATATGAATACTTTTGAAGTTTAGGTTTTTATAATGTCTTAATTTCCAAAACGAAAATCATACGATTTTTTAAATTCAAATCGATAGTTTCTCGCAAATATGTTTATCCTTCTAAAACTTTTAAATTCTTTAGCATTTCATTTATGTTTTTGTCTTCATGTTACATCTCATACTCTACAATTAGCAGTTTAGGCAAAGGGAACCTAATGTTAAGACACTCTGTCCACATTGAAACACTTCCATTCCCGTCAAATTCTCGCATTTCGAGTTGAGTCGTGGAACTCAACGTTGCGATTCGTTCATTCCGAGAACGAGGAAATAAAAACATTAAACATTTCATTTACCTGAGCTGGAATCGAACCCACAACGGTCGCGTTTACAGTCTTTTGCTTATGCCACTGCTTCGCGATGGCTTAAAAAATGATTCATTCAATAAAAATATTGTTAAAAAAGTTATTATCAACTAGAATTTCTATCAAACTATAGAACGATAGATAACTATAGAACTATATATACGTACACTTGAAAGAAACTAGACTACACAAGCAAATAAAAGTTTAAAAAAAAACACTAAACAGGACGAACTGGTTAACATGCAAGTTGCCAAGAACAGTACTAGCTGGCAGGCCATCGACTTTTTAACGTAACCGCTCAACGAAAGTGAATCCGTTTTGCTTTCTTCATGCTGCTCCACAAATTATGGTATTCCCCATACATTATATATACAGACACTGATGCATGGTATCGATAGAAATATGAAAGTGTCACCTCCCATATGTCACAGGAAGTGGACGTTCTTTGTAGCTATGGCTGATTTATAGTATGTTCTAATGTAGGTAGGCTATGAGTGTAGGTTCGAATCCCATTGATGTATTTGTATGTTGAAATAAAATTAAGGAAATAAGGAGAACGGAGAGGCAGTAGATTATGAAGTTAGATCGACCTATCAAGAAAGTATGGAAGATCTGAAAAGCCATAAAAGACCTTTATTGATAGGACATTATGACTGTTATAACATGTAAGACGTTATTATATTTTAGCATAAATATATTATTAATAACCGTCCATTTTTTTTTATTATTATTTTTTTTACTGTGCAAAATTTTCAGGAGAAAAGATCTACATGACCTAAGAGATCATAAAAACGAAGAAGAAAAGTAAAATTGTTGTAAATTCGTATTCAGCTTATGATTTTTTTTAAATTAACTAGGTAAAGCCAAATCCAATAAATATATTAAGTACAAAAATATATAAAAATCGTATTGAAAGTAAAAGTAATATAAATTCAAGAGACACTATATCCTACATAAAACCACTTGCGAAGTATTATCATGCATAATGAGTACAGTTACGCAATCTTACCTCGTGTTAGAGGCTTGTTACGTCTCCAAAAAGATTAAAACGGAACTTAGTTACGTAGAGAAATGACTACTGAGATGCAGTTGAGATGGCTTTATGAATGTATGTCTAACTTCTTATTGTGGATTATAATATATTATTTAATATATATATTAATGCAGTTAAGAGCTCTTGCTGGTTGCAGCTTCGATATCCACTTGAAGCAGTGCCTGTTTACGAATATTTTCGATGTTCTGGTATGGTTCTCTGAAATGCATTAAAATCCATCCAATCATTTCACAAAGAAAAAATAAAGTATTGGATTTTGTCATCTATAAAAAAACAAAGAGATTTAATAAAATGCAACTTACATAGACATCATGAATACATCCGTTTAGCTGCACGCTGTATCCCGCACATAACAGGGTAGGCAGAGGGAACCTGGGACTTTAGAATTTAATAAGTTCGTTCCCATTAAGTAAGCTCATTCCGAGAGGAAGTGGGAATCAAACCCATAACCGTCGCGATTACGGTCATATGTTTGTGCCCCTGCATCTCGATGGCCACGTTGGAATACTAATGATACAGATATTTATCATTCTACAAATGTCTCTCATACAATTTCGTAATTATCGTATAGTATAATTAAGGTAATATGCATTTTCTACTATGAAATGCCATGAACTTCCTTTACAAGACTGGTCTAAAGAAAGCGACAGTTAATCGATCTTGGAAAAGGGTGTGGCTGTAGAGAGGAAAAGCCAAATGTGTTCGCTTTTTATTTATGTTTGTATAAAATTTTATTAAATACTAGCGGCCCGCTCGCGGTTTCACCCGCGTGAACTATGTTATTATTAATTTCTGTCTCCATGACTACGTCCTAGTGACGTCTATACAAAATTTGAGATTCCTAGCATTTGTAGTAACGAAGTTTCATACCAACTTTCGACCGCAATAACAACCCCTTAGAAGTCGAATATTGCAAATTCCCGTCTTAGCGAGCACCTACGTCCTATAAGTAACTCCTATGCAAAATTTGACATGCACATGTAATTTCTGAGATTTCGTGATGAGTGAGTGACCTTTCGATTTTATATATATAGATACAATGGTTATGTATTCAATCCAATTTCTCAAGAGGGTACGAATGTACGTAATTACTTAATAATAGTAGAATATTTTATTTAAAAAATATATAGGACTAAAGTCACTGGTGTGGCCCTAATATAAATAAATGAATGTATTGAAATTATTTTAGTAGATTAAATACTACGCTCGATTATCGTGAATTCAAGCAGAAAGCGGAGACCGGAGTGTGCTGACACTAGGCTTCCCTGAGAAAACAATCTTAAAGTTCATAAAGTTATATGTTAACATTCACAGAGTAAGACAACGTTGTTATGAAACACCTTCCTACCATACTCGTATGCGTCATATTTGATGTTCCGAAATAGTTTAACTCTCACCGGATTTCCAGTTTGTGCAATTTACGCATTTTTAACATTTAAATTTTTAAGTAATCAGCTAAGTAAATTTAACTAAATATTTAAACTGACAAAGCTGACACAATTTCCTTTTAAAAATACCTACCCGCAAATTGAAATTTGTCAACTTTAAATTTCACTTCCCGTTGACCTACCGTCCTACGATTCCGACTCACACTTTACCGTTTTTTTTATATTACAATACTTAGGAAACTATACGTCAACGATTACAGTATTATTAAAGTTGTAATATAACCACCAATCAATGAGTGTAGTAAGCGTGTGTTTTTATACAACAGGGCCCTTGCTTCCGTTCAAGACATATTTTTATTCGCTTACATTTAATTTAATAGTAAAAAAAATGGCATAATAGATTTATGATGAAAAAATGAGTGGTAAGAGAGATAGGGGGAGACCTCGGTTGACCTTTGAAAACACAGTATCAACTATACTGGAGGAAGGTCACGTAAAAAGCATGAGGATCCCCCGGAGGGCATGTATGAAGAGGTTGATGACAGTGGACGAGGCGAAAGAGGTATGTAAAGACTTGCGTCGTAGTGTTTTGCGCTCCGTTCTCTCTGACTACTCGGCTAGGGGTAAAGCGTGAAGTTAAGTTAAATTAAATTATTTAATTTACTACACTATGGAGTATGGATATTAATTAATTTGTATGTAGAAATATTTTAACAGTCAAGTGAATTTAAATTAGTATGTAAGTAAATTTTGAAAAAATATTGCATTTTGATATAATAATGGACATTTTCTTAACTTTCTTGCACAATGCGGGGTAGACAGAGGGGACCTAGTGTTAAGTTATTCCGTTCCAAATTATCCGCCAGATTCTGGACACATTCGTGTTGAGTGGTGGAACTCTACGCAGCGCTTTGGCTCGACACCAGAACGAAGAAATGAAAATATAAATTTAAATAAATATTTCCCCCATTTGGATTGAATCTACAACCAGTAGCGCTTACAGTCACACACTTGTGCCGCTGCATCACTGGCCTTTCGATTTTGACATAAAATTAATAAGCATAAATATTAGAATTATAGTTTTTCAATTTACATAAACACTAAGCCCCGTAGGTATAAAATAGGAAAATAACGTGACATTTTAATTCCCCATTTAATTTTATGTAAACTTTACCAAATGTCATAATGAAAAATTTCAATTCAATGAAAATAAAATTAAAAAGTTTTTAACTTAACTGGTTGCTTATAGATCAGCTTTTAAGTAAAACATTTGAATGAATATTATTACTTAACATTAGATTTATTGCTACTAAGTGAATGTCTAACAAATTGTCAAATTTATACGAATGTTTTTTAGTGTTTTTTTTTTCAAATTATATAATTCGTGACACAGACAGAAAGGAATGTTTTGATACTTTTACGATAATTATTAATTACATCACCACACTCTCGCTGCTACTCCAAAATAACATTTTTTTTAATATTAACAAATACAATTAATATTAATAATTTTAAGATTAAAATTTCAATGAATTTTAGGACAAGCTGAACAATTGTAATTATTTATTATTGAGGTGGTAAGTTTTAAGGCTGTACCGATGCTATATGTAAAAACAAATGAAAATACATTATATGAAAATTTTAAAAAGTAAGTAGTTATTTGATTTATTTTCAGAATTATTTTATTTAGTCAGAGAGCTTAAATTAATATTTATTTAAGTTTAAATTATAAGAGGCTAAGTGTTAAATGTCATTATGCAAGATTTTATAAACGTACTTAGGTATAATGTAATTATATATTCCTTGAGCACACCGCAGCGCTTTACGCTGCGTTGGGTTCTGCCAATCAACTCAATAAAAAAATCTGATTGCTAAAAAAACAACTAAAATAAATGTAATTGGAAAATTAAAACAATACAAAGAAATTAATAATCATTCACCGCAAATAAATAAATAATTCTTTATATACCGATCGATATAATTTTACGGTTCACGATATATTTGAGGCCATCGTCACGCACCAGCACATCTGTAGTAAATGCGGCCGTTGTGGGTTCGATTTCACAGTTGATTAATAGAAATGAAAAAAAAATATTTCTCTTCTATCTTTCTCTGGTAACCCAGCACGCAATGTCTCGAAAATTGGGGGGCAGCCTGAGACGGAGTGTTTTAACCCTAGGTTCCCTCTGTCTAACATATTATATGTGAGATACAGCGTAAAGCTAGAGCTATTTAATTTATGATAAATGTCATGTCCATCGATAACGCAGAACTCTCCAGATTTTTATTAATTTACTTATCTACTTAAATAAAAAAAATAAGATACAAAATCTGTAAAACTCATTACCTCTCTTATATCACTGTGGTTTATTGATATCCTGGTATTATACATAATATGTATTAAATAATAACCAATACATACTATATCCGCTCGTTTCAAAACCACACGAAGTGACATCATGTTACCAGTGTCTTTTAACTTTCGCTTTCTTTAAAGGCAACGGTCGGGCATATCCCATGGCATGTCTAATCTGCTTCTTAATACACAATAGATGGTCTTTTTTGTGGGTTCGATTCTAGGTTGATGTAAATATTATTGTGGTTTTTGTTTACTCGTGTCATGTTATATAATAGTTTTACGGTGTAAAAACTGTCAAACGGTTTAAGACAGTGAAATTAGTAATAGTAAAAGTTAGCTTTACTGTATCACGCACATACCTGGGTAGACAGCGGGAACCTAGGAACCTACGTTAAGACACTTTGTTCTTCATTAAGACACGTTGCCCACTTTCCGCCGTATTTTTAGGTATCGCGTGTTGAGTGGCGGTTGCCTCCTTGCTAGAACGAAACGAACGAATAAAATATTATATTTCCCGCGCGTTAATCGAACCCAAAATGAAAGAGTTTATAATCGCATGCTTGTGCCCCTACACCACTATGACATCTCGGAATATTTTAAACCATTTTTAAAGTCTTATTCCATACTTAAGAAATTCCATACTTTATTAGAATACGTATAAAATTTAAATACCGCTTCGTTAAAATAACATATATTTATGATTTTTTAAAAAAAATAACAAAAAGGAAGTATTTATTTAAACCGCTAGTTTGAGAACCAAACGAATGTTTACGATTGAAGCGGAAGGTAGTCTACGCCGCGGACTGCGGTCGCTCCGCACGTTCAACTTTCGCTTTTCACTGCCAAGGCGATACCGAAATTACGCTTCAGCATAATTTTGTAATAATACGAATTTTGCATAAATTAAACCATTTGTAATTTAGAAAAGTAGAGGTTAAATTAAAGAATACTTATAGGAGAAATCTTAGTTTTAGTAGAATATGAAAAAATATTATGTTCCCAGGTTCCCTCTGTCTACCCTGCTATATGAGGGACACCGGACACAGCGTGAAACTAACAAATCTCCTTGAATATTTTTATATATTTTTAACACGCTCCTTCGTGTATATAATCTAGATAGATTAGAATCTATTTATACATATATCTATTAGTCAATCTATGTAAGAATATTTTGCAATACTTTTATGAACAACTCCTTGATATCTAATGAGCTTGAAGATTTCCACATGAGTTCGATGCAGTCGTGGCGCAGCGCAAACGCAACGGTTGTGGGTTCGATTCCCACTTGATGAAATAAATTAGTTTTATTGCCTCGCTCTGGTGATAAACAAAGAGCGGTGTTTATCCCCTCCATTCAACAGGTAATGTCTCGAAAATAGGGCATGGTAACGGATAGGCTTAACTCTAGGTTCCCTCTGCCTTCCCTGCTTTATTCGGGTTTATTCGTACTTAGGTTACTTAGGTTACTTATAGACTCACTTATATAGAGTCATTGAACTAATATAAGGAACTAGATACCGATACCAACCGTTGACACGATTATATACTTCTTCCTCATTAAAGTCTTAATGGCTACATGTAATGTTATGTAATGCAATCTTCCGTATCTAATTTTATAATAATAGATATCATTAATAATAATAATTTATAAGAACCTATTTAAGGCCAGTCGTGGCGTAGGAGCACGAGTGTGTGTGCGACAGGTTATGGGTTCGATCCCCGCTCGAGGAAATCAAATATTTCTTTAAATTTATATTTTTATTTCTTCGCTCTGGTGTCGAGCCACTGTGAATCCAATATTCGGCGGAAAAGAGAGTGTCTTAATATTAGTTTCCCTCTGCCTACCCTGCTATGTGCGGGATACAGCGTGAAGCTGATTTCACGTAAATATTTATAACACAATTAAAAAAATTGAAATAATATTATAAAGAACTAAATCGACAATATAATAGTCATTTGTCATGTTTTATGATGACTTTATAAGTAGACATTGTATTACTTTCATTTTTATTTTGAACGTGACAGCATAGTTACGTACAGTCATACGACGACGACCGGTAGTGATGTTACTTAGTTGTCGTCACTTTTGACGTGACATATTGTAGGTACATATTACGTTGACGTGATAATCGAATAATTCAAATATATATTTTTTTTTGCATTGTTATAGGTGAAGGCAGTATTTTAACTGGATCTCTCTTAAACACGCATTTTTCTGTTGTGTACCTAATATTATTTCTTTTTTTTACCGTTCAACCTCTTTCGTGAGTTCTCCGTTCAACGTGACACTGGCGAAGTGGTTTTGTGCTCAACTGGCACGCTCGGAACGTCATAATAAAAAGAACAGAACAGAACAGAACATCAAATATAATCTTCATCGAAAAAATCGATTAAATGTCACTTATAATTATAGAAATAAATTTTATAACTCATTGATGGTTCATGGTTAGATTCCGACAAATAAAGATAAAGCACGCGGATTATAGTTCCGTTACTCACGCCACAACTCAAATCACGGAAAGTAGAAAACGGAGTGTTTAGCCACTACGTTTCCTACCCAGCCCATACGGGATACAACGTCAAATTAAAAAAACTATATAGAAATAGATTATTATAATTACACGTTTTGTAAGTAATTTGTTATTTTCAATTTTATCTATTTAATATTTTAATTGAAAAGCGTGTATGAATCGCGTGTCCATCGCATGTTGTAAAGTAAGTTGTTTTATATGAACCGAGTGTTTGTTTTACTGTTATTGACTATTAAACTAATTATTGAACTGTTCTTCTCGTTTATTGGCTTATTAAAAATTGTCTTTCCAGTCGTACGTAATGTCCCTATGTCAATCGTGTCGACAGATTGTGAGTTCGATTCCCACTCGAGTAAATTAAATACATAAATCTTTACGTCGTATCCCAAATG
Source organism: Heliconius cydno galanthus (assembly GCA_036379175.1). NCBI lineage: Eukaryota > Metazoa > Arthropoda > Insecta > Lepidoptera > Nymphalidae > Heliconius > Heliconius cydno. Next base: position 1,352,989 of record JAKRZM010000316.1, read on the forward strand.
TAGCAAGGTGGGCAAAAGGAGCCTAGTATTAAAACAATCCGCTCTTTACTAATTAAATATTTCATGTTTTCATTTCGTCGCTCTGGTAACGAGGCTAAGGGCGGTGTTGAGTTACGCTACTGAACACCCAATGCCTTCAGAATTCAGCGGAAAATAGGTAACGGAAGTGTCTTAATTGGAACGGAGTGTGAGTGTGTAAAGTAAAATAGGTGTACAAAGAGCGGGTGTGAGCCCAAATTATTCTTTATGTTTCAGACGGAAGGCGGAGAATGCCTTGGCACTAAGCTCTCTCTGCTTATCTTGGATTCAATATTTTCATACTTATAACTATTTTTGTTTTACAGTTCTGGGTCTGCATGATCTGCATGGCGACATCCATGGCGGCGCCCGTTCCACTTCAATTGGACATCATCGATATGGCAGCTATTAGTAGAATGTCACCACAACAACTAGAGGCACTGGCTGAAGGCCTAGCTGCAGAGGAGATTATGAGGTAAATGTCAAAATGAAATATTTTTGAATAAATGAAAGTGAAGAATGGAGTAATTTTTCACTAGATCTCTCACTTATTCTTTCTGCTTGTTCATATAATGTATTATGTATAATGCGTTGAGCCCCCAGACAGAGTTGAGTGGCAGACCACTCAACACGGAATGCCTCTAGAATTCGACAGAAAGTTTGGAACGGAGTGTCTTAGCACTGGGTTCTCTCTGCCTACCCTGCTGTGTGAGGGATACAGCGTGAAGCATGTAAAAATGTAATATACCTACTACTTTTAACCCTCGACGACAACGGAACAGAGATGAGATGAGAGATGAGAGATGTTATAAGATTTTATTTTCTTTTTTTTCTTTGACTACTGTACTCTCAATTAAGGAGAGTGTTCTTAGCTATTACTCAAGAAAGTATTAAGTTGTCTGTTTACAATTGTGCCGGGTGTTTTTAATTATAAATAAAAAAATCGATTATTATTATTTATTAATTATGTATTTTCCCCAAGGACAAAGCGGTCGTCAGCGCAAGCGCTAACATCAGTAGTGTCCAAAGCCTCCTCGGGGCTACAGAATAAAGTGAGCTTATTAGGTCAAGCATCGGCCGGTGCAGCATCATTTATTACTTCCGCATCGGGAAAATCCTCTGGACATGGAACAGAAACAGGCTATTCATACGAACCAGTGAGTAAAACTTAAGAAAAATATAATAAAATACCTTAATTTATTATAATGGATAATTGGTAAAGTGAGTGGTGAGAGAGACAGNCTCGAGGAAATTAAATATGTAATAGGTACATAAATCTTTACGTCGTATACCAAATGTAGCAAGGTAGGCAGAAGGAGCCTAGTGTTAAAACAATCCGCACCCTACTAATTAAATATTTCATGTTTTCATTTCTTCGCTCTGGTAACGAGGCAAAGGGCGGTTTTGAGTTTCGCCACTGAACAATATCCCACCCAATATCTTCAGAATTCAGCGGAAAATAGGTAACGGAAGTGTCTTAATTGGAACGGAGTGTCTTATCAAGAAAAGATGATTGTATAAAGAAAAATAGCTGTACAAAGAGCGGGTGTGAGCCCAAATTATTCTTCATGTTTCAGACGGAAGGCGGAGAATGCCTTGACACTAAGCTCTCTCTGCTTACCCTGGATTCAATATTTTCATACTTACAACTATTTTTGTTTTACAGTTCTGGGTCTGCATGATCTGCATGGCGACATCCATGGCGGCGCCCGTTCCACTTCAATTGGACATCATCGATATGGCAGCTATTAGTAGAATGTCACCACAACAACTAGAGGCACTGGCTGAAGGCCTAGCTGCAGAGGAGATTATGAGGTAAATGTCAAATTAATATAATTATTTACTATTGAATATTAATGCTAATTATACTAATCAGGGTTACCAAATCTTTTGTTTACGTAGTTTTTAACCCCTGACTAAAAAAGAGAGAGAGAGAAAAATGACGTGAGTATAGTTGTATGTATGTCTGTTGTACGATGCTTCACATCATCGCTCTCAAAATGAACCAATTTTGATCTAGTGTTGTACTCTCTCTCTCTCTCTCTCTCTGTATTCTCAATTAAGGACTGTTCTTAGCTATTACTTAACAAAATATATTTACTTTTATGCCTAGTGTTTTAATCGATTATTATTATTTATTAATTATGTATTTTCCCCCAGGACAAAGCGGTCGTCAGCGCAAGCGCTAACATCAGTAGTGTCCAAAGCCTCCTCGGGGCTACAGAATAAAGTGAGCTTATTAAGTCAAGCATCGGCCGGTGCAGCATCATTTATTACTTCCGCATCGGGAAAATCCTCTGGACATGGAACAGAAACAGGCTATTCATACGAACCAGTGAGTAAAACTTAAGAAAAAAAAATTAAAATACCTCAATTTATTATAATGGATACTTGGTAAAGTTAGTGGTAAGAGAGACAGAGAATTGACTTTCCAAAAAAACACAATACTGGGGGAAGGTCATAATGTAATAAACATGAAGACCCTTCCAGGACACGTATGGAGAGGTTGATGACAGTGGACAAGGCGAAAGAGGTATGCAAGGACCATAGATTTTGGCACTCTATTGTCTCTGGGTACCTCGCTAGGAGCATTAATTTAATATTTATAATCTTTTAAATATTTGTTATATTGTATTACTATGTAAACGTTAATTAAAAATAGTTTCCTTGTTTATTAAGCAACATTTTAATACATTGTATCAATCTTAAATAATTAATCTTGTATACGATAAGAGCTTTAGAAAGACAGTAATTTGGTTCATTATATAGTAGCATAATCATAAAATACAATAAGACACGGAAAGAAAGTAAAAATGTTTGGATCAAATAATTTAAACATGAAATTTAAAAGTATGTAATTCTTTAGCGAAGTGTTTTTACTTAACGTTTAAAAATCGTCGGCCTCATTGAAAATCGACTGGTAATGTTGCTATAAAAAAAGCATTATGCAATTAGTACATCCGACGACATTATACTTAATGAACAGAATTTAACCAACCTAATTTGCTAATATAATTAATATTAAATAATTGAAAAAATATTTGATTTGGTTATTTGGAAACGGTTTGGAATGCATGAGCCATACACATCTCTTTTATCTATCTCTATTTGACCGCGCGGGCGAAGCCTCAGGTACTATCTAGTAGCTTATAATTATCATACTTTTTTCTTTTACAGCACAGTGAAAAGGTTGACTACTGGGGCTTAAAGAAATCTATTCTCTATACATTATTCCAAGCTGTAAAAGCTATCACTGGGGGTGTGACGATATTAAAAGGACAGCTTATTAAGGGAGGGGGCGCCTTAGCTTCTACCATCGGCAAAGTGATATCTTCTAAGGGTGACGTTGTCAGCAATTTTGGAAAGAAAATCGTTAGTTCCGCCGCTTTGAGTGAAAAGAAACCAGCATGTAAGTAATTTGTAATTTCTATAATAATGTTTTTATAGTTAAGTTTCATAGTAATAAATATTTTTTTCTATTCGATAACAAAATTAATATATGTTGGATGTATATTACAATGGCCAAAAAAGAATAGTATCTTTTCACAAGATGTCATCCGGTTACTGACATTTGTTGTAATTAATAATTGGTAGATATCCGTACCTGTTTTTCACAAAACATATATCGATATTTTTTTAAATGTTCTTAAAACATATAAATACTAAGGTTTTCTCAGATATATTATGTAAGTCTTTTTTATTTATAATTTTGATATTGAACTCAAAAATTAGTTTATTTCTTTGTCCATCTTTTGTCGTAAGCCTAAAGATAGTAAATAGAATTGAAAGGTAAAAAAATATACGAGTGTAGGAAAATCTATACAAACTACACATAGATATATATTTAATATATACGATTTTAGTGTGATTCATTTACATAATTATATAAGGGCTAAAATATACTTATGTTCAAATTTCTATAATTAAAATTACATAACCTTAATGATGTTTAATCTTCTATTACATAAAATGGAACTTAACTACCGTACATATTATGTACATGTCATACATAATTCGATGCGCTCCATGCATAGAAATAAAATGAAGAATTTTTTTATACGTAATAATATTATCAAAAATTATTTATTTACTATTTTATTATGATTTTTTGTATCATATTAAAAGCTAAGGCTCTTATAGAATGCTACTCAGAGAGAAAAATATCTACGTTGGAATTGGAAAGAGCATTGGAAAATGCACACCATTCGGGTGTTATAATTTTTTATATAGATTACTATATAAAAATTTGTAAATACCTACATAATTATATCTTATTATATACATATCTGTAAACGCGATGGTTATGGGTTCGATATCCACGGTGGAAACTATTTTAATTTTCTCACCCCTGTAACAAGATAAATCACTACGTTGAATTCCGCCATTCAAGCAGCACTAGGATCCCTCCGTCTAGGGTAGGCAATGTGTGTAAAAGAGTTAAGCTGTAAATTTTATTTTATGCAGACCAAAGAATAAGATACTAATATTTAAATATTATACAATGCCATAAACCTGTGCATAATAATTAAATTATGTTACAATACCATTCCTTGACCAATATTGGCTTATGTTGTACTAACATTCATTTAATGTTTCGAACAGTTAACATTTATGACCAATGTGCTAACTGAGTAAACCACAAAAAGGAATATTTGCATTTTCCAACTAAAATGATTCAATTCTATTGCATTTGAAGGATTCATACACTAAACTAATTCTGTACTTTAGCAATTAAATAAGAAACTAAAATAAATAATTAATGTTATTATAAAGCTACGTCATAAGTACTTATTTGTAGGCTATTAAGACTATAAAATCGGTATCTTAGCGTAATAAATAAAATCAAGTGCATCATAAAGAGCAAATTCATAAGATTATCATAAAATTTCACAGAGAAGAACACAGAAAATTATATTCCAGCAACATCAGTAAACGACTCGACACCCACCACACATATAGAGTATGACCCGCCTAACACAATACGCTCAGTATTAGCGTATTGTGTTACCCCACTCGCTACCCCACTTGGGTTTGGGGCACATAAGTACCCTGCATATATCCTCGCTCTGGTAACAAGACAAAGCGCAGCGTCAAGCTTATCCACTCAACACCCCATGTCTCGAATATTTAGAACCCTAGGGTGGTTCCCTCCTCCATGGAGGAGACAACGTGAACACACATCGACAATTTACATATACGATCATATTTAAGAAGCCTCAACATCTTCATTCTCTTCTCTTATCATACAAAACTATCAAAATCCAGTTCACCTCAACACAGAACATTACATTCCAGCAACAGCAGTATACGGCCCGCCGCCCACCTCACACATAGAGTACGGCCCCCCGAGCGCGTATGGCGCAACTGCCCCACAGTACGCTCACACTGCACCCGCTGCCCCATCTGGCTTTGGGGCACATAAGTACCCTGCACATTTAGACGGTGAGAATTAATTGTTAATATATATATTATACGAGTGCCTATATTAAGTTACACATAATATTTCACAGGAGAGAAAAGTATAACATTAGAGACAAGGCAAAAAAAGATTAAAAACAATAAAAAAATATAAATATGCTGTATCTTTTATCTTTTCTCATCTTTTATGCAAGTGTTGCATAATGTAAGATATCTAAACGAAAGAGTGACATTTGGTTACTCAATAGTATATAGTAGATACTTTTATCTTACTCAGAGGTACCATTATGTGATGTAACTCAACACTGCTTTCTTGCTATCCTTGGCAAAGGCTGAGGGTCTAAAGGCTGATTCATCACAAATAAAACTATATCCTTGAATAAGACGTGAACAGCAACCATCATATCCAGTCATGCATGTCTTAATTGCGTCTTTACACTAATAATTCAAATATATAACAATATAAAATACTTTTATAATCATTCTGTATAATTTAATAAATTTAAATTGAATTACAACAAATAGCGAAAGTGAGTAAATTACCGACTTCTACCGGAACTTCGTAATAATTACGTTTTTTTATAAATATTATATATATTTAAAATTATTAACATTAAATAATATATAAATATATGGCTCTAGAATTTTTTTATAAAATATTTCTAGTCAATTATTAACGGATTTCATAAATAACGATAAGTTTCAATATAAACTAATATTGTCTTATTTCTTTAAGTTTCTTGAAAGGTTATCTCGTTAAATTCATATCCATTTCTTTCATACGGCTTGTATTTGTCCGTTATGGAATACAAAGTAGTCTACCTCCAATTTAGAACTTATTACATAATTTGTTAATGACCAAAAAGTAGGGAACCTTTTTATTTTAGCTTCACGCTGTACCCCGCACATAGCAGGGTAGGCAGAGGGAACCTGGGGACCTAGAGTTAAGGCACTCCGTTCCCCACTTTCCGTCACCGCGCTTTGCCTCGTAACGAGAGCGTCGAAAGGAAAATATTAAATATTTAATTTCCTCAAGTGGGAATCGAACCCAGAAGCTGTCTCGTTTATAGTCACACTTTTGTGCCTCACTGCACGAATAGCCTCAAACTAGCTGGTGATTTACCCAGCAAAATTATCATTACCATCGAGAGATGCGCCAAGATAAAAAAAATATATGTGATACTTAAACACCTCCCAAAGTAGGCCATGCATATCCGCTTCCACTTTCAATAACAAGTTAACAGAAAGTTATGCAATTTTAGGTTAAAGTTGATTTTTAAACAATTTCGTATATCTTTATGTTATATAACATATTAGTTCTAGAAAAAGTTACAACATACAACTATTATATTATATGAAATGGGAAACATAATTTGAATATTATTTTGCATGGGAATTTGTATGAGCATTTTCAATACATAAATTGTTTATTTTATATAGTTCCATTTAGTGTGAGAATCGGTTTTTAAGGTGTTATAGTTATTGTAACAATATTATGTGATTTTATATTATAAAATTTCATAAGAATAAATGTTCTATTTATACCCAAATAAATGAATTAAAAAATCTTATTTTATATTAAAAAAAGTAGGTAAATAACTTTAGTCCTTTCTAATCGATTCTACCAGCATTTCATCAATCTTCCTGGTCTCTATAATGTGAAAGGAGGAAGGATTATACAATTATCGATTGTCATTTAGGCCATGACATCACTTTATTTTAACACTATTACTTAATATTGAATGAGATTTTAATATCGATGGTAATACATTATCTGAATTACATAAGGAGCTTATTAACCTCGTTTAGTTTTTGTTCTTTATATACTATAATATATAATATATATTTTAAAGTCATAGTAAAATAAAATTAATTCTATATAAGGAGTTATATGCTCCATTCATTGGACGTCAAATAGTTCACCATAGATTAAATGAATGCCTCAGAACTGAAAATAAAACAGAGAGCAAAGAACAAACACAGCGAGAAGATTTTTTAAAGGCATAATTTGTTAATACTGAGGAAACGGCTAGCCGAGGAATAAATAATCGTGTAGTTCAAGCGGGCGAAGTCGTTGGCGGTTGCTAGTCACTAATACAATTATTAACAGCTACATATATCCCAAGATTATTTATTGATGTGAACATGTGAATTAATCATAATTGACTGAGAGCTGGGAAAGCTAAGAGTCTCAAGAGGTCACAAGTTCAAATAACGTTATGTTACAATGACTCAGTGGTTTTTTTAGATAATAGAATCAGATAAATAATTTAATAGAATTTATTAATATTTAGTAGGTATGTAAAAATATTAAGGGGTGGAAATGTGCCTGACCTGACTGAAACGCAATGATTTCGATTTCGATTGGACCTAGGACACAATAAGAAATATTTTTTTTTACATTTGTAATGTGTTATTCTGCACTTTGGAAGGATTTTTTTTATATTAGCCATACGTTCTAATTTAAATGAATATATGACAGAGTAATTGGACAGTTTCCTAGAGGCGCGGGACAAAACCTTTTAACAAAAATTTTTTTATACGTTTTCTAAAAAAAGAGATTATTATTACAAATTCTTTTCATTTTTTCGCTTAGGAAGTCAAAATGCGGTGTAGAGTCCTTAACACGCAAGATCTCGAATTTGGGAAACGTAGTGTTTGGACGTTCTGTGTAATTATTAATTTTGTTATACAAAAAAATGCTTCTCATTTTTCATCATTTTGCGTCTTCTGTTGTAACATTTAAAAACAATCGCTGAGAAAATACACTATATAGGTAGTAAAAATGGAAAGTCAACGCCGATGCTAATAAGTTCTGCCTTGTTTTGGAAACATGAATTTTAAGTAGGTAGTTATCTTAGCTCCTTGAGGTAGAATGAAAAGTATAAAATTTAAAAACTTTGTTATAAATTTACTAAAAAAAACCATTCTCTAGTATATGTTCAAATAAACGAAAACTATATTTTATGATAAATTATACTTATATAGAAAAGGAAAACAAAAAATGGTATGTAATATGATTTTAATATAATAAATAATAAAAAAAAAGTTTCTTATACGATAAGTAGAAATAAATGTCAAACATAACGCTTAAAATCAATACAGGTCCTGCAATTTAATGCACCGCCCACCATCTTTTTTTATACAACTCTAACGACCAAAGGTTGCCTGGAAGAGATCGCTTTAAGCGATAAGGCCGCCTTATTGTACATGTCGTTTCTATTTATTTTGTATATAATTTTTGTAATTTTTTTATATGCAATAAAGTATATTGTATTGTATTGTATTGTATTGTACAGGTGTATCACATTATTGGCCTGGGCGAGTTCAGTCCAGTGAAAGTAAATTATATCATACTTATTACAAGTCACCTAGAATTTTAAAAACATACATTCACGCGGAAATAAAGCTGCTTTTAAAGTGGTTTTATAAAGTATTTATTAACTGAAGTATGTCATGCACTCGCTTATTAAAAGATTTAATTGACATATTCTTGTTGGAATAAGTTTGTTTCTGATTAATCGAATCCCGCTTTTAGTTTCACGCTTTTCCTGCAAATAGTGTTAAGACACTCTCTATTTCACTTTCCTCGAAATTAACGATTCATTTATAGAACAAATTAATCTTTCACTGTGTCTTCTCAGTGTAATGTCTACCCGCAAAATGCACAATATGCAAAAGATAAAATATATGTATTTAATTTTAAATAATTATATAATATTAATGACACGATTTTTTGATAGTGTTGTTGAATAACTTATCGTTAAAATACAAGAATTACAATTTGTAGTAAATTAAAAAATTATAGGTAATTAATATTTACATAATTTATAAGACCTGCTTTTTATCTCGACCGAGTTTTCTTCATTGATTGCAAATATTCAAATAGATACAAGTACATACTAAAATTGTTATAATAAGAAAAAAATCTATTGTTATAAATATATATTTATCATTCTCGTTCTTTAAACAATGTCGTTTTTTTTAACAATACTAATATAAATAACTTAGAAAAAAGCGAAACTCCAAATTGACAAAGTTGTAACAATTTTGATAATTGTTACACATAATAATATAACTTCATTTTATTTTCACGCTGTATCCCGCACGCATCAGGGTAAGCAGAGGGAACCTAGTGTTAAGACACTCCGTTCCCCACTTTCCACCGAATTTGGAACCCATTGTGTGTTNTTACTCAATAGTATATAGTAGATACTTTTATCTTACTCAGAGGTACCATTATGTGACGTAACTCAACACTGCTTTCTTGCTATCCTTGGCAAAGGCTGAGGGTCTAAAGGCTGATTCCTCATAAATAAAACTATATCCTTGAATGAGACGTGAACAACAACCATATCCAGTCACGCATGTCTTAATTGCGTCTTTACACTAATAATTCAAATATATAACAATATAAAAAACTTTTATAATTATTCTGTATAATTTAATAAATTTAAATTGAATTACAACAAATAGCGAAAGTGAGTAAATTACTGACTTCAACCGGAACTACGTAATAATTACGTTTTTTTATAAATATATATAATTTAAAATTATTAACATTAAATAATATATAAATATATGGCTCTAGATTTTTTTTATAAAATATTTCTAGTTTATTATTAACGGATTTCATAAATAACGATAAGTTTCAATATAAATTAATATTGTCTTATTTCTTTAAGTTTCTTGAAAGGTTATCTCGTTAAATTTATATCTTTGCTTCGTAACCAGAGCGTGGAAAGGAAAATATTAAATATTTAATTTCCTCAAATGGGAATCGAACCCAGAAACTGTCTCGTTTATAGTCACACTTTTGTGCCCCTGTGCACGAATAGCCTCAAACTAGTTGGTGATTTACCCAGCAAAATCATCATTACCATCGAGAGATGCGCCAAGATAAAAAAAAATATATGTGATACTTACACACCTCTGAAAGTAGGCCATGCATATCCGCTTCCACTTTCAATAACAAGTTAACAGAAAGTTATGCAATTTTAGGTTAAAGTTGATTTTTAAAGCAATTTCGTATATCTTTAAGTTATATAACATATTAGTTCTAGAAAAAGTTACAACATACAACTATTATATTATATGAAATGGTTTCCCAAATAATTTGAATATTATTTTGCATGGGAATTTGTATAAGCATTTTCAATACATAAAATGTTTATTTTATATAGTTCCATAGTATAGTTCCGTTTAGTGTGAGAATCGGTTTTTAAGCTGTTATAGTTATTGTAACAGTATTATGTGATTATATATTATAAAATTTCATAACAATAAATTACATTTATGATATAGAACTTTATGGTCATATATCATTATGTGATATTGTCCTATTTATACTCCAATAAATCAATTAAAAAACCTTATTTTATATTAAAAAAGTACGTCAACTTTAGTCCTTTCTAATCGATTCTACCAGCATTTCATCAATCTTCCTGGTCTCTATAATGTGAAAGGAGGAAGGGTTATACAATTATCGATTGTCATTTAGGCCATGACATCACTTTATTTTAACACTATTACTTAATATTGAATGAGATTTTAATATCGATGGTAATACATTATCTGAATTACATAAGGAGCTTATTAACCTCGTTTAGTTTTTGTTCTTTATATACTATAATATATAATATATATTTTAAAGTCATCGTAAAATAAAATTAATTCTATATAAGGAGTTGCCGTTGAAATGAATGCCTTAGAGCAGAAAATAAAACAGAGAGCAAAGAACAAACCCAGCGAGAAGATTTTTTAAAGGCATAATTTGTTAATACTGAGGAAACGGCTAGCCGAGGAATAAATAATCGTGTAGTTCAAGCGGGCGAAGTCGTTGGCGGTTGCTAGTCACTAATACAATTATTAACAGCTACATATATCCCAAGATTATTTATTGATGTGAACATGTGAATTAATCATAATTGACTGAGAACTGGGAAAGCTAAGAGTCTCAAGAGGTCACAAGTTCAAATAACTTTATGTTACAATGACTCAGTGGTTTTTTTAGATAATAGAATCAGATAAATAAATGAATAGAATCCTAGATCCTAGATAAGTAATTTAATAGAGACCTAGAAGGACTTACTAGGAAATAATTTTATTTTTTTTACATTTGTATTGTATCATTCTATACTTTGGAAGGATTTTTTATGGCTAATAAGCCATACGTTCTAATTTAAACGAATATATGACAGAGCACTTGAACAGTTTCCTAGAAAACGGCGGGTCAAAACCTCGCTTCGTTCAATTTTTTATTCGTTTTCTAAAAAAATAGATTATTATTACAAATTCTTCTCATTTTTTCACTTAGGAAGTCAAAATGCGGTGTAGAGATCTTAACACGCAAGATCTCGAATTGGGGAAACGTAGTGTTTGGACACTAAGTTCTGTGTAATTACTTTACTATACAAAAAAATGCTAAAAAAAATTTTCATCTTTCATCATTTTGCGTCTTCTGTTGTAACATTTAAAAACAATCGCTGAGAAAATACACTATATAGTAAAAATGGAAAGTCAACGCCGATGCTAATAAGTTCTGCCTTGTTTTGGAAACATGAATTTTAAGTAGTTATCTTTGCTCCTTGAGGTAGAATGAAAAGTATAAAATTTAAAAACTTTGTTATAAATTTACTAAAAAAAAACCATTCTCTAGTATATGTTCAAATAAACGAAAACTATATTTTATGCTAAATTATACTTATATAGAAAAAGAAAATAAAAAATGGTATGTAATATGATTTTAATATAATAAATAATAAAAAAAAAAGTTTCTTATACGATAAGTAGAAATAAATGTCAAACATAACGCTTAACAATCAATACAGGTGTATATAATCACATTAGTGGCCTGGGCGAGTTCAGTCCAGTGAAAGTAAATTATATCATACTTATTACAAGTCACCTAGAATTTTAAAAACATACATTCACGCGGAAATAAAGCTGCTTTTAAAGTGGTTTTATAAAGTATTTATTAACTGAAGTATGTCATGCACTCGCTTATTAAAAGATTTAATTGACATATTCTTGTTGGAATAAGTTTGTTTCTGATTAATCGAATCCCGCTTTTAGTTTCACGCTTTTCCTGCAAATAGTGTTAAGACACTCTCTATTTCACTTTCCTCGAAATTAACGATTCATTTATAGAACAAATTAATCTTTCACTGTGTCTTCTCAGTGTAATGTCTACCCGCAAAATGCACAATATGCAAAAGATAAAATATATGTATTTAATTTTAAATAATTATATAATATTAATGACACGATTTTTTGATAGTGTTGTTGAATAACTTATCGTTAAAATACAAGAATTACAATTTGTAGTAAATTAAAAAATTATAGGTAATTAATATTTACATAATTTATAAGACCTGCTTTTTATCTCGACCGAGTTTTCTTCATTGATTGCAAATATTCAAATAGATACAAGTACATACTAAAATTGTTATAATAAGAAAAAAATCTATTGTTATAAATATATATTTATCATTCTCGTTCTTTAAACAATGTCGTTTTTTTTAACAATACTAATATAAATAACTTAGAAAAAAGCGAAACTCCAAATTGACAAAGTTGTAACAATTTTGATAATTGTTACACATAATAATATAACTTCATTTTATTTTCACGCTGTATCCCGCACGCATCAGGGTAAGCAGAGGGAACCTAGTGTTAAGACACTCCGTTCCCCACTTTCCACCGAATTTGGAACCCATTGTGTGTTAATTAATTTATTTTATTTTCAATAATCATTTTATTACCAAAATAAAACAGTGTTTAATCTCTTAAACCCATCTTCATAGCATGCATAATAATATCTACTCTAAGACCTAATGCTGATAGGAGACGACTAAATTAGAACACAATTTAAATAAACATATTCCACAAAGCTGACTTTGAAGTCACGACCAGCGTATTAATACAAAAAACATGATATCTCGATACTATAATATATCATCTATTCTATAGTAATAGAGAATGTTACAAAAGCTATTACGTGAATGGTCATTACTCTCCCATCCTAGACTCGTGAGATCAGGAAAATGTATGGGCACAATACGTTATGCAACACAAGGAAGGTAGGCTTCGCTAAGATAAACATATAAATTATGTACTAATGCTAGAAGACTTAACGCTACCTAACTTAGAGCTGGAGTGTGAACTGAATGAGTAAATAGCGATGTTTCCGCGGAAGCTTCTGTAAACTAAATTTCGTCCAAATACAAGAATATAGGTATTATTTTTTTTTTTTTAGAAAATTGAAATTTAGCATTGGCAGTCTTGAGAGGTTTTGGTAGCATTAAGAGGATTTCTTGAAATTCCTAAGGGAACGATAAAAACTGGACTTTAAATGTCTGATGGAAACTGGATTTTCTATCTTACGTCTTAGTTTTTCTACTTATACTGCTATATTTAAAAAAAATTGAAGCTGTAAAAATTGTAGCTGTAAATAATTTGGTTATTCAACTGTGACAGGACTTAGTCTAGTCTTCCTCCATTTCATTTCATTGATCATATTTGAGTTTTTTTATACCCTTCCTCTTCTTACTTCACGCAATGTAGCTGGGTAGGCAGAAGGAACCTAGTGTTAAGACACTCCATTCCCCATTTTTCGCTGAATTCTGGAAGCAATGATTGTTAAGTAACGGAACTCAACGCCGCGTTTTGCCTCGACACCAGAGCGTAGGGATGAAAATATTAAATGTTTCATATCCTCGACTGGGAATCGAACCCACAAACTGCCACAGTTACACGCCACGATTGGCCTTGTCACATTCGTATATTTTTTGAAACAATGACTGCATGAAATTGTATGGCTTAAAATTTTATACACATTCTCATACAGGTCTCTATAAATTATTCATTAGATTCGCAAACAATATGGATTATGTATTCGGTACGTCAATTCTATCTTGTAATTTTGCTTATCCATGCGTGCTATGGGCAAGAACAATATTTTTTTTTTCATTCCAAATATTTGTCAATATCCTGATATTACGATTATTTATGCAAAATCCAATAGCTTACCCAAACAGCTTTCTTACATTAAAATTACTTAAATTATAACAAAAATCACAAATTAAAATCTACACCATTTTTTGCTATACAAATCGAAGAAACTAGGTCTTCAGTACAATCGAGTAAAGAAGTAATAGTTTCATCAAAATTTCTTATACGACATAAGTACTGAAATACTCTTCACGAAGCCTTCCGGTCGAAGCCTTATGCAATTCTAACAATGTTCAAAATAATAGGTACCTTTAAAATACACGTTAAAAGAACGACTCGACCGTATAACACGATTTCAATACCTATATTGCGAATACGTAATCAAATTTGTAGGTCGTCCGTTTAAATATTTAACAAATGTACCCACTTAAATGGTAATTTTTGACGTAACGAAATTTTGGTATACTTGATGGGACTTAATGTGATGGTCATATGTGGCTGTCAAAAAATACCGGCGTTAAGTTCTGTGCTAATGTGTTTTTTTTTTACTAAGCAGAAATTTTTCTCCAATTCTTAATATTTGGAAAATATATTTAAAATTTCTTAATATTTGGAAAATATATTAAAAAAAAGAGTAATAGTAAGCAGTGAAATTGGTTTTTTTTAGCTTCACGATGTGTCAAGCATATCCCTTACTTTCCCTACTTTCTGCCAAATTATAAAGGCATTGCGTGTTGAATGGCGGAATTCAATACCGCGCTTTAAAGAAATTAAAATATTACCTAATAAATAATAATTCATTGCGATGAGTGGGAATCGAACCCACAATCACACAACGGCCTATAATATTTTGGATTTAGTACGGTCATATTTTATTATTTTTAAATAACTTTAATTACTACAATAATATAGTATGCCGTGTGCCGTTATTAAAATACAAAAAAATATATAAAATTTTATTATACAAACAAAAACATTAAAACAAATAGCAGACCAATAATTGTTTTTGTCTCAATAAAGTTCCTAACGTTATATAAAGAAATCGTTATCATTTCCAAATACGAATGTTTTTGTACTAGATGTTACAACTGCTATTAGATTAGAAAGGTGCTCATCCGTCACATGACATTGTGTAATTTTGACGTAACTTGTGTTCGACTAAGACATTTCTTTGAGACAGGACGCGGGAGACTGAGTGGAGTTCACGCTGGAGTCGTCATACTGACGCCGGTGGGAGATGCCGCACCTAGTGAAAGCCATTACAGTGGTTCCACACCTCTTGAGCCACCACCGAGCTTGATAAATTCCGTGTATTCGGCAATCAAAAATGTCTTCGCATCTCCAAGTCCTGTTGAAACATACGCTGATCATGTCCCACCCCCTCCTCAACCTGCTCCCCCATTTAAACAATCTTGGGGTGCAGTCAACTCTTATGGTGAACCAGCTCTATCCGACACTTATACAGATTACAATCCTTATCCTCCGATCGATTACGCTTCCTCCAAAAAGTCCGTTTTGCCCACCCCGTACAGACACGAGGGTTTAACACCGGCAAAAATAAAAAAAATTAATGCCAATTTGGAAAAATTAAATTCTTATATGAATGAAAATCAACGATCGTCTGAAGAGCTTCCCAGTTTAAATACAAATTATATTGAGATGCTGAGAAAAGGCTTGATTCCATTGATACCGACACCAGTGGTCAGTGACAATGAGATAGGGGTCCTTCCTGCTGAATTCCTACCTGATCCCATGACGTCCACGCCCACCACAACCACAACCACAACGACTGCTTCACCAAAGAATATAACCGAAAGTGAAAATAAAAGAAGAAAAAAAGAAGTTAAATTCATTCTCCGTGGCAACAGGATTGTTCAAGTGTGACAATTGACTTGACTGACCGTGAGGTATGTTGACGAGACAGACTGACTAACTTCATTTATGTAATAACAATATTTTGAGTCGACTAAATTTTGACTAACTAATTTTGACTAGAGCAAACTTGACTGAATACTATAACTTGACTGTAAGCATAAGCAAATTAGCATAAATATGCCTTTAATAAAATAATAATATCGAATCTTCTATATATATGTTCTAATTTGATTTTCTTTTCCATTTCCAGATACTCCTCTATACGGTGCGGTACTCAACGCTGACAACCTGCAATATTACCACGTGTAAATACTATAACTTAATTTTCCACCTTAATATTTAAGGTTTTAGTTAATTGAATTGTATTCACGTAAGAACAAAATTATACTGTAGACGATTTTCAATGAGACAATATTAATTGATAAATTAAATCTTAACCAAAAATATTATAAGAAATAGCTTCGTGTTTATCAAAAGTTGATTTTATTTGAAAAAAATATTGTAAGTACTATTACTTATAGCCATTAGATTTAAGATTTATTTATAACTATTTGTACTCACTACGGAGTGTTTTAACACTTAGCCCCCTCTACCTATAGATTCCATGCTGTAATGTAAAATGCGTGAAGCTGTTATCTTTTACATGTAAAACGTAAAACTTCAAAAATGTTATAACGTCATAATTTTAATGAATACGAATCAAAGAGAACTAATTAGTATTTAATTAGAAATTAAAATTAGATAAATTATTATTTAATCGTAATATTGCTGCTACAAAAAATTTTTCCTCAATAAACTGAATAGGATAATTTAAAAAATATTTTTTTTTTGGTCCATTCTTCAATACTTACTCTATATAAATTATATTTATATCATTCCATAAATTTCATTCATTAATTTATACATGTGTATTTAAATAGTAGTTTGTGTAATTTTATAATGAAAATATGTCATCGACACTTTAGTAAGTTATGTAATTATAAGAAAAACTTAATTTAAAGGTTTGCGACACTTATTCACTATACATATACCTATACATAAAACACGCGGTGTTAAGTTCCGGGAAAATATAAAATATAAGATTTTGTTAATTCTAAATATAAATGTAGAGTAAAGAGATTTTATGCACTTCATTTTATTTCTAAAATAGCATTAATTGTCACTGCTCTCCTAATTGATGTACCTATGTTATATGTATATGAAATTGTAAATAAACTATTCTCATGATTATTTATGTTAATATAATAATTTAATCTTTGTACATAAATAAATAATTTGGGATATAAGTGGTGTTTCTTTTGTTTCGTTATGAATATGAATATGAATCAAATTTTATTGTTGTTAATAGTAATCTTTTGATATATTGAAAATTTTTATTGATTATTAAAAAATAAGAATTGATTATTAAAGATGATCTACATATTTTAGGAATTATTTTAATAATATTTTTTTTTGTATTATACCAACAATCAACATAATAAGTAGAATGGGACAAATTTGTCACGACGGCGGTTCAGGGCGGGTCTCAATCTTCGGCACTTCTAGTGTTAAAAAAATTTTAAGTATCACAACTTACTTTGTAATTTTTTCAAATTATAAAAATTGTTTCAAATACCTACTCAGACGAAATAAAATATTAGTGCTATTTACGGAATATTAAAAGGTTAAAGATTTTAAAATTACATACAAGTAAAAATGCTATTTTGTACCTAAAAAAACCTACCTATAAAAGCTTTAAGCGTTATATAAAACTAATATGGCAAATTAATGATGATATAAAGTAAAAGTAAATATTGACGTTTCATTATATAATTTTAGCAGCATTTCGAGTGTAGAAGTGTAAAATGTATATGTATGGATTATAGCAAATTACGCAATTGCATCTTATTACATAAGACTGAAGGATGATTAATATAAAAATTAGGAACAAATAATTTATTTAAGGGGACGGAGTATCTTAACACTAGGTTCCCTCTGTCTGCCTGCTCTGTGTAGGGTACAAGGGGTTGAAAAAAAATCTTATATAGAATAATAGTAAGTATATCAACTACTGTATATAGCAAGATATTACTAAAAAAAAGGTTGTAGAGCAGCATAGCCTTCCGCCACTCAACCCCCAATGTTTAGAACTCTAGAACTTAAGTAAGGTTCACCATACCTGATGCTTTAAGCTAAAGTCGAGGAAACATTTTCATTGTTTCAAATTAAACGTGTTGGGTAGTAGAAATCAATGATAAATTTTGTTGAAGAAATAACTTCAAACGAACCTATAAAAATCGGGTTCAATTAGTCTATTCTCAACTACATATGTGTTTAAAGATTAATTAAATATATTTTTAAAAATTGTTAAAAGATGTATATTTATTGATGTATGTTTGTAGTCACAGGCATTCGCTTATCATTTAGAACACGTTCTAAGAAATCTACAGTCCGCCAGGTCTTAGCCGAGCTGTGCATTTGTGTACTACTTCTATATTTACTCATACAAATTCAAAGCTTAGCTTAAGCTTCACGAATTTTACATTAATTACACCTTAATATTATTTTCGTTTAACTTTAATAACACAGCGCCATCTATCGAAAGGTTTAAAGACTATGTGACAGTCAATAAAAGTGGTCTTTTATTAAACTGCAAGAACTAGATACTAGATGGAGTTGTTTACGTTGATTTTCTTTTCATCATCATCATCATCATCATAATTTTCAGCATGACCGCAACGTCCATTGCTGAAGATAGACCATTTTCTTTTAATTAATAGAAATTAAAAAAATAAAAAGTCTGGAAAAAATGTAAACAAAGATGTGAATTTTATTAACTTAAAAAACAAATGCTTAAATGGCTTGCGGTACATAAAAATATGAGTTATTGAAAAGAGTAGTCATGAGTGTGTGATGTTTAAATATGATGTAATTTATGATTACAACAAAATAAGAAAAAAAAATACTCATATTGTGTCTAAATGTTTTTTATTATTTTTATTTTCTGTATTTTATAAGAAAAAAATTATATTTTTTTTTATGGTTTACGTTTTATACAGCAGTGTCCATACATGTCTTTTTTGTAGTTCTATTTATTTGAAGTAATTACGTTTTTAAAAAATGATAAAGTAAGATATTTATTATATAGAAAATAACGTTAAAAACCATGTATCAGTACATTTCATTTAAATGACTAATAATTTTCATAGTAACCGTGATATCGTATGACATTCAACGTTCATAGTAGAACTATGTAAGTATATGATTATACCTTACGGGTGGAAAGTGTACCAGGAAGGACGTAATGGGTTCGACAGTTAGATTACATAATTTATATTAAACTAAAAGAACGTAAATTGTATCTTAAACTTCCGGGTACTTAAAGTATTTCCTTAATTTGCAGATTATAAAGAGAATGTCATATTAGAGTGTAAAACTGCTAACAGCTTATTAAGCTAATTTTCAGAAGAGACAAAAC
>JAKRZM010000316.1:1373179-1405708 GCA_036379175.1 Heliconius cydno galanthus
AATTCACCCCCTAAGGGTGCAAATAAGGGGTTCAAAGTTTGTATGGAAAAATCTTTAAATCGCCACCGATTTTTATAAAATTTGAAATTTAGACCCTTAAAAATATTTCAGTGAACATATGTTTCGTGGTTTATTAGAATTCACCCCTAAATACGTAAGCGAAGCTGCGCGCGTCCGCTAGTTAAATATATTTTTAACAGTTGTTACAAAAAAAAATATATTTCTTTTTATATACTTGATAGGGTAGTCACAGGCTTATAATTTAGAACACGTTCAGGGAAATCTGTAGTCCGCCAGGGCTTAGCCGAGCTGTGCATTTGTGTACTACTTCTATATTCGCTCACACAAATTCAAAACTTAGCTATAGCTTCACGAACTTTACATTCTTTGCACTTTAATATTATTTTCGTTTAACCTTAATATTACAGCGCCATCTATCGAAAGGCTCAAAGACTATGTCAATAAAAATCGTATAAAGAATGGTATTAAACTGCAAGAACTAGATATTAGATGGAGTTGTTTAAGCTAAAAGTAAACAACTTCCATCGTGGTAATGTGCAAATCCGCTCTACTTGGCTTTGTAGAGACAGAGAGTATTTATATGAAGGCGCGAATCTTATTAATCGATATGAATTGATAAGTAAATTTAAGCCTACAGGTAAAATCTAATTCCATACGTCTTCTTAGAGTGCTTTTTTGTTTGAAATCAATTTATTGTTATGTACTTCACTTTTATACCATTCGTAATAGTAAAAAAAACAAAATCGACCTTTAATTTATCTGTATTCTCTACTGTACGAATTTCATATAATAGAGACTATAAATACATTTGCTAAATTGTAAAGACCTAACAATATACGTATACTCTTCGATTTAAAGTGTTTTGTTTCTCCTGAAAATGAGCCTAATAAGCTGTTAGCAGTTTTACACTCTAATATGACATTCTCTTTATAATCTGCAAATCAAGGAAATACTTTAAGTACCCGGAAGCTTAATATACAGTCTTCGTTCTTTTAGTTTAATATAAATTATGTAATCTAACTGTCGAACCCATTACGTCCTTCCTGGTACACTTTCCACCCGTAAGGTATAATCATATACTTACATAGCTCTACTATAAACATTGAATGTCATAGAATATCATGGTTACTATGAAAATTATTGGTCATTTAAATGAAATGTATAACAGTAGTTATACATTTCTTTTCTGTATAATAAATATCTTACTTTATGTTTTTTTTTACTTAAAATAAATAGTCATAAAAAAGGAGCAGAACTATGTGTCAAAACATTTTGTTTTATCAGCAAGATGCAATTCGAAGGAGATATCTGGTGCAGTATTTTAACTGCATCTCTTAATACTCTTCTTAATACTTATCAATTCGTACCAGTAGTTCATGAGATTAGCGCGTTCAAATAAATAAGTTTATCAAAGCAAGCTAGACTGGTTTCTTCAATAAAACAAAATCAAGAAAAATCGCATAGTTCATAAGTATGGAAATTAACGTAAAATTATTGTCTATATATAAATATACTATAAATATTACGCAAGCGGGATAAAAACCTACAACCATCACAATCAATTTACCAAAGACTTAACGAAGAAAAAATAAACAAAAATAAAACTTAAAATAACAATAAAACATTCATATTGTGTGAAGATAGCAACTAGAGTTGTCTCGGTCGGTTTATTTTATCAACTAACATAATGTACGTACAGTACGCTCGACGAGTTGTGACCGCCATGAAGCTAGCTGTAGATGACTGCGCAGATTTGGTGTTAGATTTATACTTACTTAAGATTATTTTCTTCTCGAGTTAACAGTGCGCAAACGTTCAGAAAAACTAACTTCAGGGTGGCCACAACTCTACGACCGTAGTATATTGGTTGGCGTTAGTAAGAACGTTAGGAGGGGAAGGTTTAAAATCTTATGATGACCTATTTCATTTCTCATATACACTCGACTGTTTCTAACTTATCACGTGATTTTTTTATATAAAAATATATATATATATATATTTATTAAAATTAAATATTTAGAGTTCGTGTATTAATTTTTTTTGTAGTGAAAATGTGCTAGCAAAAATTATTGCAACTTGTTTATGCAAAATTTTTGTAATTTGAAAACCGTAGAAATGATAAAGGTAAGTTTTTAAATATAATTTTATTTTAAGTTTTAAGTAAAATTTAGTGAAAGTTTTGCATTTTATTCTAATTTTATGTCACATTTCACGTTATTGCAAGAATTATGAAATTGTTGCGTGCGTTTTGAAGATAAACGGGATTTGTCGAGATAATTAGTTAGTAATATGAGAGTGATATTTTCTTTTCACTTTTTTTTAAATATATATTAAGAGTATATTATTAAATTATTACTTGCTTATTTAAAATTGTAAAAATATTTTTCTTTCGAAAAACATCATATGGTCTTGAAAATAAGTTGAAGAAACATAGATTCATATTATACCCAATAGTAAAACTGTTAAGAATTGATTTATATGAGTAGTAAAATGAGAAGAATTTATCATTTTATTACTTATACAGTTCAAATAATAACATATTAAACATTTCAAAGAACTCGATTTAAACTTGATATAAAACTGCAGTTTAACATTCTGTAAAATTCTGGATTTTCTTTTAGAATTTTAATTTAAACATAATACACAAATAATGTGACAATTTTCGTTTAATATTTAAAAATGAGGATCATGTAAAGCTGTTTTTATTTTTTAAATTGACAAAATATTTGTTATTGAGTATTTTACGATAAATATAATAGTTTCACAATCGTCAAATTGTCTATTACTTAGAAATCTAATATACATGAATTCCTAAAAAAATCTACACCTAGCTTTTAGATATAAGAATTTTAATTGTGAATCAATTTTATTATAGGTACTAAAAACTTATTCAATATGTGTTTGTTAATTTTACATAAAAATGTCAAATGTTGAGTGGCGGAACTAAACGTCGCGTTTTTAACCTCGATACTAAAGCCAGGAAATATCTTTCCCCGAGTGGGAATCGAACCAACAATTAAACGCTGGTGCCCCTCAGCACCACACCCCCTTCAGCCTCAGACGACGTAAAAATTCAAATAATTATTTAAATAAATAATAAGAACACTTGCCTACTATATATATTTTATATTTATTAAATAAGGCGATGTCGAGGGAAATGGGTTTTCTTTCTCATACTGTTCAAGCAACCGGTCAATCCACGTTTCACATTTACACCACGGATCTAATATCATCTCATTATCTTATTAAGATCTTAAATACATATATTTATATTGTAAGTAGTTTCTTATGTTTCGCATGCTAGAAATTAATGCATATTTAAATTAGTTACGATACTTAAAATGTGTATTTAAATCTCCAATCTTTTATTTGTATGTCCCTATATTTTAAACTTGGATTACTAAACGGTTATTAAATAAGCAAAAAAAAAATAAGACATTTTTGTGTGCATTTTCTTAAAAGAAAAACCTAATTCTATATCATTGCTACTTAACCACACTCCAATTTCTGGTCATGTAGAGTCAAAACGAGGAGTAGTGGAACTCTTATTAGAGTTAGTAGCTATATACTTTATATATAGACTAGAATATACATCAATGGTACATAATTATATAAAGACTACCGTTAAAACAATAGGAATCCCAAAAAAATGACAAGATTTTTTAAAATTTGCTGTGTGAGGTCGTCGTGGCCGTGGTTGTGAGTTTGGGGGGGCCCCATACGGGGGTATGAATTATTTTCATTCCTATGCTATGATAAAACAGGGTGTCGTTAAGTTCCCTATCAGATGGAAAGTGGAGAACAAGATTTTTTGATACCAGGTCATCTCTTCTTGCCTTTCTTTATGTGGAATACAGTGTAAAGCTGGAAAAAAATATGACAATTCCATAGAACCTCAAATCATTAACTCCACCATAGTTTAAAACGGAGAAAGCAAGTCGTATAGTGTAATAGACAGTTACACTTACTTATCGTACGTGATTTCGTATTTAAAGCCATTTCTCTACCATACGAGTACACCTAGATTTACATAAAAATTGTGCTTACAACCATAATAACCGCAACCGGAGAATTCATGATGTGAATAATTTCTCCGGAGCCGCGGCCGAGCAATTAGACTGAAGAAAACCGTTAACGTTCTGCCTTATTTGTTGCACGTAATACTAGCGTTGCCATAATGTGTTTATATCTTGAGAAATGGCTGTCTTTTGAAAAGTAAATGATTAAAGTTATGATATAAAGGTTAGAAGATAAGTTGTGATTTCCACTATTGGGATTGATTTTTTTTTCATTTCCTCGCCAGTCAGTTTCAGTCTCAACATCCAATATCTTAAAAATTAAGCGGAAGATGTGAAGATCTTAACATTGGGTTCTCTTTTCTACTCTGCTCGGGAAAAGCGAAAAGCTAAAACTGCTTTTTCTGATAATAATAAAAGGTTACCTTGCAAAATGTGAGAAAATAGTTAGAGAAAGCAAAAATATAAATCAGTCTCTATGAAAAACTAAAACAGAATGAGATACCAAATACAGGTATTATGACAACGACACACGCGACTCCTTGCATGCACATGTCTGTATATTAAGTTGTTTTTTTTACATGTTTCAGTTAAGTATTAATAGTTACGTGTTGTTTTTTTTTTTACATTTATAACATTTAGTAATAGTTCATTGACTTTTTTACATGAAAGATTGAGACATTTCTATTTTAATTTTATTTAAATTAGATATTTACTTACGTAATATGTAAGCAAAGTTTTTTTAAGGACAGGAGTGTATATAATTTGTGATTATAAATAATTAAACTGTTTTCGTTTTCTTTGTTTTTTCCTCGTGAACCTATTGTGGGATCGCTTTCATTTCAATTTTCCAACAATAACTAAAATAATTAAAAGATAGTAGGTTTGTATTTTCCTTATGTCTAACTGAACAAATTAAAAGTATTTTGAATTCCAAAATTATACTCTTTATTATAATTATTAGTTACTCAATAAATGTAAACGTTGCAATTTAAACATTACGGCGTTGAGTTCCGCTACTTAACATGCAGTTCCTCCAAAGTTCGGCGGAAAGTGGGAAACGGAGTGTCTTAACACTAGAATCCCTCTGTCTACCCTGCTACATTGTGAAGCTGAAAAATAAATAAAAAAATATAATAATTGAAAATATAATAGGCCCATGAGAAAGTGTACATTTTCTCATTTGTATTACAAATATTACTATTTAAAACTTTAAAGAGATTTTAAGCGAATAATTGAAAATTCATATGTACACTTATACTTACAAGCTTAAATATTTTGTTTTTTTACTGTTATTGTAAAAAAAATAGTAGTCGTCCGTCCGTGACTCGTTTCACTAATGTTTGTTCGCATGACTGAAACTATTACTAAAAAAACTTATGATTGACTACGAAAGTGTGAGTGATGTGATAATGACCTCTAAAACGTATCGAGTTTCTTAGCATATAGACTTAGCTGGATACTTTACTTTTCTATAGCATTCATATAGCAGGGTGGACAAAGGGAACCTAATTTTAAGATACACCGTTCACCACTTTTTGGCTAGTTTTTGAGACATTGGGTGTTGAATAGCAGAATGATGCGTCCAGTCGAGCGAAGTAGAGACAAAAGACGAGAACCGCAACATCAGATGCATCAGATCAATAATGCACGGGAGAGAGAGAGAGTTATTAGTTACTAAAGCGAGAAAATAAANTGTTATTATAAAAAATTTAGTAGTCGTCCGTCCGTGACTCGTTTCACTAATGTTTGTTCGCATGACTGAAACTATTATTGAAAAACTTATGATTGACTACGAAAGTGTGAGTGATGTGATAATGACCTCTAAAACGTATCGAGTTTCTTAGCATATAGACTTAGCTGGATACTTTACTTTTCTATACCATTCATATAGCAGGGTGAACAAAGGGAACCTAATTTTAAAATACTTCGTTCACCACTTTTTGGCTAGTTTTTGAGACATTAGGTGCTGAATAGCAGAATGATGCGTCCATTCGAGCGAAGTAGAGACAAAAGACGAGAACCGCAACATCAGATGCATCAGATTAATAATGCACGGGAGAGAGAGAGAGAGTTATTAGTTACTAAAGCGAGAAAATAAAAATAATCCGCTCCCCCAATTGAGAATCGAACTCAGAACCGTCGCGCTAATAGTCAAATGTCACATTGAAAATGTAGTGAATAAAAAAATATTTCATTAAACATCCATATTGAAATTCACAATTTCAAATATAGACTTACATTTCGAAGACTCCACAATTGGATAAAATAATTTTAATTGTTAAACATAAATAAGTATATATGTATATTTTTATTAAAACACTACATAACCTTAAAAGTATATAGAAATGATTGAATTAACACCAAGTTCCGATGACTCAATGCCCACTGCCTTTTCTTAGAAACTAGGGAATGCCTTCTCTCTTCCAATAGAAACAGAACCGGTCGCGCCTCAAATAAAAAAGTGCCTTTCCTGACTTTTATATATTAGTTTCTAAAATCGGACCTACTGCCAATAGATATTGTGTTTCTCTGTATTTTTCTGTATTTTTTATTGATTGATATAGTGTTTCTCTGTATTTTTCTGTATTTTAAAATTATATTAAAGATATTATTAATATTTCTTAGAATGGAAATCGAACCTATCACTATCGATTGTAAATTTTAAAAAAAATGCATTGCAACCATTAAGATTTTTTTAAAAACTTTTATTTTTTTTATGATTCCGTACCCCAAAAGGAACAAAACGAAACCCTGGTCGGTAATATTTTTGTTGTTCGTGTATATTTTCGTCTGTCTGTCTGTCAAGACCATTTATCTCAAGGTCTTGTAAAGATATCAGGTTGAAATAATCAAATATCCAGGTCACGGATTCTTTGGAGCATCGTTTTTGCTGGCTTGCGCTGCATAACTAAAACCTGTAGTGTCCTGTGAGCCTACAATTATTAAATTTGGCAAAAAGTCAAAACAATACCAACTAAAAAAAAACCTCAGTCAGTCTCAGTGGACGAGACCTACTCACACTTTACTAGTTCTTTGAGGTAATTAGACTTAATTTTCACAGAAAAGCATAATCCTCCTTACTCTATGGTCGGTTACGGACGCGTACATCAGCCGGGTGGCATTGACCAGAATGCGATCGCCCGTAGCTTTCCGACCTGGCGTTGTACTGCCCAGGCCCAGTTACCCACACCATGTGATGCAGGCTACACGACGAGCACCATATATTTTGTATAGAAATTCTCCACATAGGTAAGGTTCTTCTTTTTCATAGCTTGTGTTTATTTTTTTCTTTTTTTCCACGCTCGAGTCTATTGCCAAAGAAAGTGTAAGGAGGATATTAAAAATCATTAAAATTATTTAAATTCATACCCAATTCCTACTCCGGAAATCGAATCCACTACCGCCACATATTTACGGTTTTGTTACGTGTGCACTACAATGGTGTCACACTATAGGATAAAAAGAAGACTAGCACAATTCAAAAGAAATATTAATTATCAACAATCCAAACCTATTTTGAGCTTCATGCAAGGAAGAGCAAGGTAGGCAGAAAAATGCTAGTTCTAAAACACTCCTTTATCTCCGTTTCGCCAATTTCATAATAATATACGTATGAAAATCAATTCTTATTTTCAGATACGCTGTAAAACACATGAATCAAGGTCCCTTAAGGAATATGTACAGTTCTTGGAGAACTACGAGACAGCCGCTCCCTGTTGTTACACCTGACTACGAATACGTTAGAGCTGCTGCCCCTGTCATACATCCAGATGGTACAGGTTGACTGCCTAGAACGCACTTTGCACTATTTAGCACACTTTATTTAAAAATAATCCTAGAAAAAAACTTGAGACTTCTCATATTTCTAATATTTTTTGTGGACTTTTTCTTCTGGAGACCATCCTCCAGTCATGAAAGAAGAGAACAAAAAAATATGTTCTAAACATGACTCAGTACAGACTGGATAAATAAAATACAGTTATGTTCAATAAAATAGGTTGCCCTACATTCTCCCTAACGAGATTTGAATCCACGACCATCACGTTTAGGGAATATGCATAATTGCATCATGATGAATTAGAACCTAATGTGACAGTGTTACCATAATTACTGTCATGTCCCTTCCTGTTACATTTAACTGGTATAAGTTATATGCAAAAGGATATGGAAACAGTAATCTAAAAGACTATTAATATTTTAAGGACACACACATAATATCTGAGTAAATGTTGTTTACATTCAGATTTTTTCATTCTTCGGATGTTTTCCGTGCACATTGCACATTAAGTCTTAAGTGTCCACAGCTCTCAAATATCACTGAAATAAATTTATAATAGAAATTACCAATTTTAGAAAAAAAATAATGAACTAAAAATAAACAGCTTTTCCTATACAAGTACCTTATTGGGATAGCCATATGTTTTTTTTTAATTTGAGTGATATTTTAAATGGCTGTGGGCAAAGACAATTCGGTTTAGATTTGCTTGACCGTAGGTGCGATCCACACGATACCAGCCCCTAACCTCAGTCTATCTGAAAAGCCTATCGTCGTCGTCGATACATCAGAGAGCATCGGAACTAATAATGCTTCTGAGGGGGTAAGATCTTGTAATATATTTGATTTATTATTATTATTATTATTTTCACGCTGTATCTCGGACACAGCAGGGTAGGCAGAGGCAACCTAGTGTTAAGACACTCCGTTCTTCATTTACCGCCGAATTCTGGAGGCACTGCTTCTTGATTGGCGGAACTTAACGCTGTGATTTATCTCGACACCAGAGCTAAGAAATGGCTATATGTGTAAGTCATTCTGATCTACATTTCCTGCTGTATTGAACCAACCACCAGGTTCTTCAGGCAGTTTGAAAAGACAGAAAATACATACTTACCTCTGTGTATTAAATTAGAGGGCTTCGCGGTAGTATACGTATAAATATATAATAGGAATAATATATGATATAGATAATTGTTTGATATTCTCTTAGCCCAAGCCAACGTACGAAGTAACAGAAAAGTATGCAGATCAACCGCTGTTTCATGTAAATCCAAAAATTGAAACTCCTGTCGGTTTCTCTAAAGCATCAGTAAGTTAACTTAATATTGTTTATTATATACTTCAAAAAATATATTAACTAATTAAAAAATATAGAAACTAACAATCAATGTACCTATATAAAAATATTTCAAAGAGAATCAACAATTTATTTTTTGAAAATCCATATAAAAATATTTTGCTAAAACCGAATAATTTTCGAATAATTCAAAGAAAATTGATTTTAATAGACATCGAATATTATAGAATCCTAAATCCTTCGTGAGCTTAGTCACATGCCACGACAAAAATTTTAAGTTCTAGGTATACTTACTGAAGCTTCAATACCTAAACTGTTTTATAATTTAAGGCCCTCTCAGCTGCTGAACTGCAAAACATCATGAGACAGAATGCCGCCCTCCAGTTAGCTTCAGACTACGGTTTGTCAGCAATACATCTGTCACAACCAACGCTCCAGCTACCTCAACCTACGATGATACCACAGCAGTTCTCGATGCAGGTACACTTATAGGAAATTGAAATTATATTTTAAATAGAAAAATGGAAATACGTTATAATATTACCTAAAACTTATTTAAATTAAACGTTTAGGAAAATTTTGCTAGAAAATCTATGCCTACACAGTTTTGTATTTTTAATTTAATTTCACCTAAATAAATATTATATATGTTAATTAAAGGGTTTCCACGGGATGTCGAATCCACACGAATTCATACACAGGGGACCAGAACAAATAATAATACCACCGAATGCATTTTACCAACAAGATCCAATGTTCATGCATAAATTCCAAACGCAAATATTACAATATCCAGCTGTTGATTTCTTACCTTATACTTCGGAAATACAGCATCAAGTGCCGACTCAACCACCTCCTGAGACTCAATCTCCATTGTACTTACTACAAAACGAACAAATAACTGAGCAGGGACAGCATATTGAAAACAAAAATATTGTACAACGTGAAACTCAAGAGAATTCTGTTTCTTCAATATTCCCCCAAGGGTTTACAGCCAAGAATGTTTCAGAAAATCTCGTCGATATAGATGTCACTACTGTCAACGCCCAAAATGTCACAGAGCAAATAACTGAAATTCCAACAACTCTTAAAAGTATTGAAACAAATGAAACTCATCGGACAACTCCTATATATTATGCACAAATAGGACAGAGTGTGGGCGATGTAATAGCCAATGGTTTTTATTCAGCCCTAAATGATGTTAGAGCATCCATAGAACAAAATGACGAGCAAGATAACTTACAAGATAATATTTCGACGACTGCAGCAACTACTACAGTTACTCCACAAGAAATAGAAATGAATTTCCAAAATAATGACAAAAAGGAGACTAAACTTGAAGATATCAAAAAATTTATAGGATCACCATTCGAAAAAGCAGCAGAATCAGTGAACGTGGCGTACACAATATTAAGAGCTAACGAAAAAGAGCCCAAGGTCAACAAGGATGGAGAAGTATTTGCAGGACAACTAGTTGAGGCTAAAATAAGTGAAGATCAAGAATTTAACAAGGAAAAAGCCACATTGGCTAATCGTCCACCCTTAAGATTGTATGCTGTAACAGAAAAGAGGGTTTCAGATAAAGAACCAGAAAGAATGGTCGTCAAAGCTAAAATACCACCAAAAAGTAAGCTCATATTTGACGATAAAACTGGTGAGCCGATACTAAGAATATACGCGAGCTACGTTGATAATACAGCACAGGTAATAAATACATTTTTTGAAAAATACAATTTTATAAAATACTATTAAAAATATTCGAAAAAAAAATCGATGGACATTCAAAATAAATTCTATCTACCTTTGAAATACATTTATAATTAATTTCCATTAACTTATAATAATCTTCATTGAGGCCAATCCTGGCGCAGGGGCACAAGCGAACGTAAACGCGACAGGTTGTGGGTTCGATTCCCACTCGAGGAAATGAAAATATTTAATATTTTCAATTCCTCGCTCTGTAACGAAGCAAAGTGCCGCGTTGAGATCCGCACATTAAAAAAATGCCTTCAAAAACGAAAAGTCGAAACGGAAGAACACAAAGTGAAGCTAAAAAATATTCTTATAGTAATCACATTTATTTGCAGAAAGAGCTAATAACAGCAAAACTTTCAAACAACAAACAAACGAAGTACAAGGAAATGAATAGAAAACCAGACAGCAACAATTCGAAAGGAGATCCTGTGAAAAATCCAGAAAAAACTTTGGCTGGTGACGGCAACGACGTAATGCAATTCGGACTTAAAATGAAATCTAGAAGCGACGATTATATTATACCGATATACAATGAGTATGAAGAATAATATTTAAATTTATTATAAGTTACTTGTTATTAATATATTATAAATTGGTTTATCCATTAGAATTATAATTCCAAAGAACGTTTTTCTGATGAAAACAAAAATAAAAAATATTTTTTTCAAATGAGAAAATTGTATTGTAAGTTTTATTCTTGCATTTAAAGTGGGTGCTTTAATATTATTATTTTTTATCTATGTTAAGATTTTAAGCCTTTGCTTCTAAAATATCAAAACAATTTGTTTTAATGTTTCAATCTTTAAAAATACTGTGTAAGAGAACAGTGTAAGTTATTTAATTTAATCATATTTAAAATGTAAATATTATTTATTAATTTATTTTTAAAATAGATTATTAATATTTTTATATGCATAAATGATATGCATATATGCATTTAGAGTTCATAACTAATTTAATTATAAAATGCCAAATGTATTACATAAAACATAAAATAAAACTAACATGTTGAATAAAAATTTATTCTGTTATTTAATTACCTATTACAAGTTAGAAAATATTTTTCAGAAACACTCTCAAACAAAACCTTTCGCTGTTGTTTAAAGTAATAAAGTAAAATTATGTTAATATACCTTAATACAAATAAGAAAAGAAATGGAAACTATTATACACAGCTTTTCCTTCATAGTTAAACAAATGTATAAATACTAACTACCTACTATATTATTCCATCCACTGAGATATTTTAACACTACATTTAGTTTCTATTTTCCTTGAAAATTGACGATATTTGGCATTTAAGTATTGTTTTGTGGACGGTACTAACATCCCTGTACACATATTATGGATAGGGTTACCAACATTTCTTCGGCATATTTTTCAAAATATGCTGTTAAAATATTATAGTACACTGCAAACAAATAAAGAAGTTTTTGCATCTTTTGTTAGTTAACTCACTAGTCTTTACTTTTGCAAAGACTTTTTTTTAATGAACAATATTCAAAATATAGCAAATATGCTTATCATAATTTTGGTTTACAAATTATATTACAGTTCGATCGACGAGTCGTTGCCGCCCTGCGATTATTCTTTAATCAAAATCAAATGGAATAAAATAATCAAAAGAAAAATCCGTAAATCGAAACTGCAGTTATCTTAACTTCAGGGCGGCCAAGACTTGTCGATCTAACTCTACAGAAGCAAAATATAGCACAATACTATGATTTATTACAGTACGGTGGACATCCCTAATTAAAAACGCTCAGTAAAAGAGAATTGAGACTAATTAAATATCGTAATAAAGATGATATTACATTTAATTCAATAATAAGTAAATAATTTCAAAACTACTAGTCTAACAGACATTGTATTTTTATCTTAAAAGTTTTTAAAGCTCATATTTCATAATTTTTGTATGATGAAACATAAACGAAATTAAAAAATCAATGTATTATTACAAAACGTAAAAACGAAAATTTTAGTTTCTTTAAAGTGTTAATTAAAAAAAAAAAGATATAAAAAACGCAATATGTTTAACTCATGTAAAAGACAACTTCCAATTTAAAAAAAAAACCAAAACCCATTTTTTAAAATGTATATTGCACAGAATATATAAAATATAAACAACTCAGTGGATTGTCTTATTGTTTTATATGAATATTCAATTGTTCTTCTTCAATTGGTCCAGGAACCAAGGATGTCCGGAGCCTCGCTTTGTTAATATCTCACACCCTGTTTCTGTTACAAGCAGTGTTTGTTCAAACTGTAAAGAAAATAAAGACTATTTCAGACACCGTCGTGGGGCAACGCGTCTAACTCCCACTTGGGGGTTAGAAAGGAATTATGTACATTTTCTTGCTCAGGTAACAAGAAAAGCCGCGTCGCTGAGGTCGAAAATACGAAGCGGAGTATCTTAATACTAGGTTCCCCATGACTACCCTGCTATAAAACATTAAGCTGAAAAAAATATATATTCAGTGCATATTAAATGCATCAAATAAGTACATATTATGTTTTAAAAAATACGTACATATTACCTTTTTATAAATTAAACTAATGTTACATATCGATAATAATAAAAACCATCTAAAACTCACTTGAGCAGACCGGCTGCCATCAGAAGTGACCGCAGTCCAGTGATCAGGCCACTGCTCATCCCGCCAGCCACCTTCATTGATCATTGGCTCTATTGTGAAACAGTGGCCTGGCTTCATTACACCCACTGCTTTATTTTCTATAAAAAAATAAAAGATATTAAAGAAGAAAACAAATAAATCAGCTTCATGCTTTTTCCCACACATAGCAGGGTAGGCACATGGAACCTGGTGTTATGATACTTTGTTCCCAATGCAAAGTCCAAGTAACTTAATGTCTTAATAATCTTGTCTATGCAGTTTAGAACAAGCAAAAGATAATTTCAAATTCCAATCCCCCTGAGTGGAGAACAAATCTACAATCATAAATGTGCTACAATAATTTTTAATTTTATTTAAAGGAATTGGATGAATCTAAAAAAACAAACACTAAAATATGTATATATTAAAAGCTTCACTTACTGGCATAATGAGGTACATTCGGAGCAGTATGAAACAATCTATGTATACCGTGTCCACAGTACGATCTAACAACGCTGTAACGATTCGCTTGAGCATGTTTCTGAATCACATTACCAATTTCCCTATACTTTTCACCTGGTTTCACAATCTCTATGGCTTTTTGTAAACACTCATAAGTAACTTGTACAAGTTTTACAGAAGATTCTGGAACATTCCCAACGAAGAATGTTTCATTGAGGTCACCGTGAAAACCTCTGTGGTAGACTGTTACATCTACATTGCATAGATCACCATCCTGCGAAATATCAAATTCTCTTTAAAAGACTGAAATATTATAATTATAATATGAGGTGAGGAGGCAATAAGAAAATTCCAAACCATCTGTAACTGTACCATAATCAAGATGGTCGACAACCGTCAACCACCATCAACTAGCCTAAACATCGCCATTGAGGAGAGTAAGTTGTATACAAATATAGAAAATAACCTTTGGAAGAACTTTTTTTAGTCCTTCAAACACCATAACATTTTTGTGACATTTAGGAGGACACTCCTAGTTTCCATGAACATACATATAACATAACATTTAGACATTATTTACCCCAAATTCTGATTGCATATTAATGGCGGAACTCAACATTGCACTAGATCTTGTTACCGGACCAAGAATTATTCATTAAAAAAAGTGGGGACTGAACACAAAACTGTTGTACAATCAGACACTATACCACTATGCTATAAAGATTTTTATTCTTTATAAAAAATGGTATATAAAATTATTTAATCATTTATTTTACCTTTTGTCATATATAGAGTAATGAACTGTCAAAAATTGTTATGTAGATTTAAATTTAGAAGATACTTATTTGCTTAGTTAAATAATAAAGTGAATTCAAGTGGTAAGTTCAGTAAAAAGCTGGAATTATGTATGACAAGTTTAGTTCATGTTAGGCTACTTAGCTAATACAATATTTATTATAAACTCAGTGTTTTATTTATGTAACATATATAATACCTTTAATGGACGCAAATCAGGAATACCATGGCAAATAACTTCATTGACAGATGTGCAGCAACTTTTGGGGAAGTTGTGATAGTTTAATGGACTCGGATAGCATTCCCTTTCAATACAAGCCTCATGCACAACTCTATCAATTTCATCAGTTGTTACACCAATATCACACACCCTGAAAAATTTTAAAATAAACTTTTTTCATTTTTAAATTTATATTCGAAAGAAACAAATACTATTTATTTAAGTCAAGTCAAAATTTCACATTTTAATGAATACACTTTTGTTGATAGCATCTTAAGTTACCAGTATAATACTTGTATAAGTATTGGATGCTTTAGATTCACAAACTGTTTTCCATGGCAGGGTATGCACAGGGAGAGCACTAGTATTAAGGCAATCCTTTTTCAAGTTTCTTCTTAATTTTCGAGAGATTATGTGTTCAGTGTCAACCTTAAACATTAAGCTATCTCTACCAGAGTGAAGAAATGAAAATAATTTATTTATTTTCCAACTTTACAGTCTGATGTTGTATCACTAATCATAATGACCTCAGAGGTCAGAAGCTGAATATATAAAAGTAATACATTATACATGTAAATAAATTAATTACTTTGCTGCTTCATCCAACACTTCTCGACCAAGACGGCAAGCTACTCGCATGCCCTCAATTTCTTCATCATCTAGCACTTTGATTTGGCCAGAACCTTTAGCTGCATTTTCGGAAGCCGGAAATCCAGTGGGATGATCGGCATAATCCGGGCGGCCTATATGAGGTGGCACAGTACGCGTAGCCCCAAGCGGAGCCGGTCTCAGTTTCCCCGTATAGTTATAAGACGGCCAAGGATTATACTCCAAGCCAGATCCTTCTGTACTCTCTCCTTCTATAACAAAACAATAATGAAACTATCGCCTACGACCCCTCCGACATAACCTAAAAACACTCACTAGCTAATGTATGTATGATTTTATGAGATTTCCAAGTCTTTTTAAAGCATTCCTGGTTGCAGAAAAAGGAGCCCTGTATACCCAACTTAATACACGTTGGGCATTGTAGCATGGCCAGGGATTTGCAACCAGGGCTTTCGCATAGAACACTCGCTTCCATTTTTGCCTTTTTTATAAATTCTAATTTACTATTGTCAATTTGACAAGCAAAATCGTTTGAAGTTTTAAATGTACCATAGATATTTTTTACAGTAAACAAGCAATGATGGTATGTAGATCGGAAAAATCAAAATTATGAGATTTATTTAAGTGCTCCTCACTTGTTTCCTCCTCTCCTCCTCACCTTACAAATTATATATAATTTAATTATACTTTTAAAATATGTAATCCAGCTAATATATTGCATATTCTTTTATATAAAAAGTGCCATGGCAACACGCAGTCTATTTTACAATACAAATATAAATTAGGAACGGCATAATAAAATAATAGAATATACAAGTAAATAAGATTTGATGAAGATGAAGACATATTCTTTATACATTATACTCTAAGTATAATTATAGTGACTTACTGAATATAATGTTTCGAAGCTGATGTAGCCATCCGTCGTAAGAATCGTAAGATCTGATTAAATTGTTTCTAAACTTTATATACAAATAATTTAACGTTAGCACAATGTCATTGATATTCATTGTATGTGATAATAAAATAAAACTGTCCTTGAAACGATACGTTCCTGTATAAATATAATTGACGTTCAATTTGAGTTTAGCCGATTCTATTTTTACTTTGTGTTTATTTGATTCCAGCCACGCTTTTCCAGTGTATGAATTCTATAGTTATGATTTTTTATCGTTCTTCTAAATTTATATGAACATCACATCGTAACGTTTTTATTTTTGAACAAGCTTTGACATTTTGAAGCTCAAATTTCTAATATAATTTTCTTTTTAATTTTTAAGGTAAACCAGCGATCGACTAAGAATAAAATATAAAAATTTTATTAAATATATATGTAGCATTTTTTTTACATTTTTTTAAACCATTTTTACATAAAATTCGTACAACTGCTTACAAAATACACAAGGCTCCTTTACATTTAAATCCATATGGCATGTAAGAATAGAATTGCTCAAAATCTACCCTAATCATCACTTCAGTAAGCGGAGGGCATTTTTAATAGAGTAGGCAGGTATATTTCTCATTGAAGACGTCATGGCGAAGAGGCATAAGCGTGTGACTTGTGAATTATTATTTATTAAATTCAAATTCAAATTCAAAATATTCTTTATTCAAATAAATTTATTATAAGCACTTTTGAATCGTCGAATGAACATATGAATAAAAAGCTACAACCGGTTCGGAAGGCAGTTCTGCTGAGAAGAGCCGGCAAGAAACTCAACAGTTGCTCTTTTCAAAATCAATGGTACAATCTATTACATAAGTTGGCAGCTATCCTGCATTACATTCAATAGACATTAATTCCATACATGTTTATCTTCTAATTTATTTCTTCGCTCTGGTAATAAGGCAAAGCGCGGCATTTAACATGCAAATGCCTCGGAAACTCGACGAAAAGTAGAGAATGGAGTGGAGATCTTCACTCTAGGTTCCCTCTGCCTACCTTGCTATACGCGGGTATAGATGAAGCTGAAAAAAAAGGTAAATTTATTATGCCAAATTCTAATATTTTACATAATATCAACATACC
The DNA here is from genome assembly GCA_036379175.1 of Heliconius cydno galanthus. Taxonomy (NCBI): domain Eukaryota; kingdom Metazoa; phylum Arthropoda; class Insecta; order Lepidoptera; family Nymphalidae; genus Heliconius; species Heliconius cydno. Next base: position 1,390,780 of record JAKRZM010000316.1, read on the forward strand.
AAATAGAGACCACAAGTTCAATCTATATAATAACTAAATCTGTAAAATGTGATACATTTATTATTATTATAGATCTTACTTCTCAGAGACCCAAAAATAAACCTTTCTGAAAGGAAAATATTACATTTTACTGGAATGCGTGGGTGACTGATGTTATTATTAAAAATAATATTTTTATAAAGTGAGTGCATCATTTGAGATAAGAGGAAATTTAAATTGAATATTTCCTGTCCTAGACGCTATAAAAATAATTGTTTCATAGGAGGAAAACTAAAAAATGTAATGTTTTTTATTTCTTATACCAACAATGATACCTACATCTCATTTATTCTTAGGAAAATGTACCTTTTTATTATAAATATCAAAATGTAATAGAAATAACATCATACGAATAGGGATAACGGTGGTAGTTAAATACAGGGCCTGACTGTAAGTGCGATGAGTTTGGGTTCGATCCACTCTCAGGGGAATGAAATATTTTCCTGATCTTGTGGTGTTTCTGCAATTTTTTTAGCTTCACGCTGTAACCCGCATGTAGTAGGTTAGGCAGAGGGAATAGATGTGTTAAGACACTCCGTTACCCACTAAAATATACTATTTTTTATCCATAAAATATATCTCAATCAAGAAATCGTATTTATCAACCTACCTACCTAATAGATATATCTCTTATACAAGACCATGAATGACTAATAGATATATCTCTTATACAAGACCATGAAAGCCATTTAAAACACAAAAATCAATATTACCATCTTAAAATTGATCGCTTCACGGAGAATATTTCAATGAGCGTCTTACTACCGGAAACGGATCCTGGGTACAACGCTATCCTTCCAAACGGTCGAACCACTAATTTTCCGGTTGGAGCCCCATTAAACGAAATGCAAGGCAATAGATAAAAATTTTACATCGTTTTCTGCTGTAGAATAACTATTTAGTTCAAAAAATGTATATAATCATTTTTGACCGAATAGCAGGGAGAAGGAGCCTAGTGTTGTGACACTCCATTCGACATTTTCCAACTAACATTTTAAGCTACTCCGCGTTGAGTGGCGGAACTTAACGCCGTGCTTTGTCTAGAGCAAGGAAGTAATTTTATTATAATCATTCCTTCATTGAGGATTGAATCCACAATAGTCGCGTTTATAGTCAAATGTTGTTCCATTGCGCCCCGATGGTCTCGTCCTCTCCTAGAAAATATTATTTACTTAAGTGGGTCCAAGTGCTTAAAATTAATGTAGCATTTTTGAGCATTAATGTAGGTAATTTATATTTGTTCTTCACATTCATATAATTCACCTTTACTCCCACATCTTACAGAGGATGTCGAGAGAACCTACGATGAACTATATACCTTTTCTACCCAGTGGCAGACACCTACATACAATTTAAATAACAAAAAACCCTCAAGTGAGATTTGAACCCATGTCTATCACATCAGTAATTTATGATGAAAGGTGGATCTTAATGAAATTTGCATTAAGGATATTAAATTTACTTTCGATGGATATACATATATTATAAATCTTTCTTGCTATAGCTATACGTAATAGATTATACAAGTAGTCAAGTTTGGTAGCCTTTTGTTTTAATAAAAATATATCTATATATATATATATATATAAAATCGAAAGGTCACTCACTCATCACGAAATCTCAGAAACTACATTTGCTAGGAAACTCAAATTTTGCATATGAGTTACTTATAGGACGTAGGTGCTCGCTAAGACGGGAATTTGCAATATTCGACTCCTAAGGGGATGAAATAGGGGTTGAAAGTTTGTATAAAACTTCGTTACTACAAATGCTAGGAGTCTCAAATTTTGTATAGACGTCACTAGGACGTAGTCATGGAGACAGAAATTAATAATAACATAGTTCTCGCGGGTGAAACCGCGAGCGGGCCGCTAGTATATATATAAACTTAAAAACAAATTTTAAGACTAAATATTTTAACTATGTAAGGGCTAACAGAATTACATGTTACTTAAGTACGAATCTATCTCATTCATTAAATCGAAAAAAAATATTCATTACCCAGAGTGGGAATAGAACCTACAACCGACGCGTTTCCATTGCGTATACATACAAATATAATGCATTTCTCTTAAATAAGCTGCGTGCTTACTACCACAGATCCTAAATAAATATTGTCTTGTAAATTATATGATAGTAAACTTTGCGGCACACGTTAGGTATAACTAATAAACAAACGTATAGTTAAATATTAAACTTTCACATTAATTAACTAAGATGCTAACGTGACTCAGTGGTCACGTACAAGACTGCATACGATGGTTTTAGATTCGTATCCTTTTCTAGAAAATGGTGTACTAATATTATAAAGCTGAGATGTGTGTTTGGTTGAACGCGTTGATCTCAAGAACTACTGGTTCTATTTCATTTTTTAGCACTCATCGCTGTAGCCGCGGCGGAGTAGCCAGAGAGAAAAGAGTGCCGTACGCTACTAGAAATTATTTTTGTGTTGCAAAATATATTTATTAAGGGAGCCTATAGTTAATCTCGTTAACCGTTAATTGTACATGTACTAATAAATCCGTAACTTCCGCCACTCAACGCACAATACCTCGGAAAATTTCGCGGAAAGTGGGGATTGGAGTGCCCTAACACTAGGTTCCCTTTGCCTACTCTGCTATAAGCAGGATACAGCGTGAAGCAGATAAAAAACATCACTATTTGTCCACGGGGACGAAACCGCCGGTAACAACTAGTCCTACTACTATATAATGCGTAAAGTTAAAAACAAATATCGTTAAATATTAAATATTTCATATTAATTAACTTTTCGATGCGCATTAAATAAGCTTGACGCTGACGTAATCAAATAGTGTTGTGACATTTAAATTGGCATTTATGTGTTTTAATTAACACCGTTGCGAATGGTCTATGTTTATTTTATATAATCGATAATCGATATTTAATTCATATTATTAAGAACAGTAGATGATTAAATTTTTTTTCCTTAACCACCTTTTGAAGTCCAACTTTATTTAATTCAACTTTTGAATGACTCGAATACTTCTCGATTTTGTAAACATTTGGTAGATTTTGTAGATTAACTATCGATAGTGATGTTAATAAAATTCTAATCATAGTACTTTTTACTTTTAAAAAAAAGATATAACAGAATAACCAATATGCCTCATACAGAAAAAAACAGTACTAATAGATATAATTTATCTGGATATATTATTATTATATTCATCGTTGTGAAAATATGGTTAAAAATAATTTGAAATAAAAGTTAAAATTTTTTTCAATAATAATTTAAAATTATTTTTTTTGGCTTCAATAAAAACTGTATTTTGGATATGTAACTGTTAAACTAAATCGTACATTAACTTGGACGGTTACCGAGATGCGCGGCCACGGGTTCAAATCCCGCTGCGTCAATTTTTTTTACGTTTTCTAAAAAAGTCTGAAATAACGCATATATTAGTAAATGTTAAGCATGTAAGCATACTTATACTGTTTAAATGTAAATAATATTTCAGAGTCCCAAATAATTTAGTTGTTATCTAATAATGTCTAACCGCGTACGATGCGTCTGGTAAATCTTATGCTGGTAGATCTTATTTCAATTTAGATTTTTAAATATTCATTTCCACATTCTTCTTACTTAATACGTTCTCGGGGACAAATCTTATATAATAAATACAAACAAATATAAAAACAAAAATTTATTAGTAGTAGAAAACGCGGCAGGTTATGGGTTCAATTTCCATTTTCCGAGAATATGTAATATTTATTATTTTCATTTCTTCGCCCTGATGACTGAAGCTCGACGTTCAACATACAATGCCTCCAGAATTCGGCGGAAAGTGGGTAGCGGAGACACTAGACTCCTTCTGACTCAGCTTCACGCTGTATATGCGGGATACAGAGAGTGAGAGAGTATTCAAATACAAATACATGTATTAATAGAATAGTAGTGTTAAATAAGTTTTCTTTGGATTTACTATCCCTTCTTCGTATATTATTTAAAACAAAGTTTATAGAACATCTTGGCAGAATTGTGTCTAAGCATAACTTGGTGAAAAAGCTTTTTCTGGTCTCAGGTGTCTATATTAATCCCTTAAGTTCCGTACCTATTTATAAACTTCCAATTATCCCCTGATTTAAAAATAAGAACAACTTATTTTTCAATTTACGTAAGAGTATTATAATGTTTTACGGAATGAATGAATTAATTATTTCATTAATATATTTATTCAAATTTATATTTTCATTTCTTCGCTCTGGTGTCAAGGTAAATTTCTCTAAGCGGAAATCGAACTCACAACCGTTCCATTTACAATCAGAACCAGTACTTCCCAACGGTCTTAAATACGATGAATAAATACGAAAAATAAATAAATTAACTTAGCTGTATACTATACTTCATTTCGCTATTTCCCACGTTTCCATATCATCCCTTAGCCAGGGGATGCGTCAGACCGTCCGGGCGCGTGTAGAGGGTGGACGTGTGCCCCCTTCTTAGAAATACAAAGTTATCGCGAGTGCTACGTGTTCTTTTGTAAGTATTTTAAATTTTTATGTGTTTGTTTTGTTTTTTTGTGTATATTTTGTATTGAAATAGTTAGGAATGTGTTTTTATAAGTAAAATATATATTTTTATGTTTTAATGTTGTATAACAAAATTAAAATTTAGCTCTATGTAATCTATATTTTTTTATAAAATCGAATACTTTTGTTACAATTTTTAAAATAAATATTTTTTTCTAGAAATGAATAAATTATAATTATAATCTTTCATATTAAATTAAAATATATCTACATGTTAAGTTATTATAAAGTTATCTTAGAGTTAGAATAAAGATAATTATCTAATATCAACACATAATATTTACTCTAGAACCGATGAGTCGTTAGTTTCAATTTAAAGTTGTATTAAGCGCGCAATGTATATTACGTACATAGTAGGGTAGGTAAAAGGAACCTAGGAACCTACTGTTAAGACCCTCCGTTCCCATTAAGACACTTCTGTTCCCTAGTTTCCGTCGAATTTTCGAAACATTTGACCCCACAACACCCGTCTTCGCCGTCTTGATATTATAAAATATTGGTACTACACTTTACAGTATTACACTTTGCTTAGATAAAGTGCGTCGTCTGGTGTCGTCAGGCACCAGGTCGACACTTTTATTTCCACTGAAACAGTGTCTCTGGAAGTGTTAGGCAGAACTCAACTTTATATAATCACACTATGGGGAAACAACAATAATTTAAGCACTTCTCCAAGTGGAACACGTTCACATCGTTTTAGCTTACAGTGAATGATATTAACATACAAGAACTTCAAATACATTTGAATTTGACATTTGAAACTTAAATAAAGTAGCCGGCAACGGCAACGCCGCGTGTGTACATATACGTACATATACATTAGTATTCATAAATACTTAATATAGAGAAACAAATATATAATAATCTACACGAGAAAAAACTCCTCTTCCAGGCTCCATCCATAATAAAAAAAAGCAAAAACACCATTCCGAACTGAAGAAAACTTACTAGCAAAAATGTTCCATTTGAAAGCACTCCAATGTGCGAGACGAGTACTTCCGAAGGGGTGGCGGTTCCAATCCCTCCTCAGACGGTATACCTAAATATATCTTAGACAAATATCTATATAACACCCTCTTAGACTTAAATGGGAATGACTCAAAATATCTGTAATTCTTGAATATTACTGAAAAATAACAATATAAAGCAATAAACGTCAAATTAAATTGTATTTGTTAGAGCATTGCATATTATCTTAGCGTGTAATTTTTCGATCATTGCATATTATAAAGAGAAACATAATAATAATATAATAATTGTAGATTTTGTTACTATATTAATCAAATATATATTTTCTTCTATTATTTTCATGTAAGATAAGAAAATTTAAAATTTATTGACTATAAATTAAATCTTTACTTTAAAAGTAATTCAATAAAGTCTGCTATCTCTTAATTGTGATCGACATATATAAATTGATTTGAATGCAAATGTATTGGTACGGGATTGGCTTTGTTACGTCGCCGTCACGGTTTTATTGCAGTGCGGGAATATGAAAAAGCTTAAACGCAAAAAAGCTCCCCTTTAACTACAATTTGTATTAAATACCTTTTTTTTACTTTCACGCTATATAGCAGGATTGGCCATTTTTCTAAATTTACGAGACAATGCATATTAAATGGCGGATGTCTTGCGCGCTTTATCTTGTTGACAGACCGACGAAATGGAAATAATTAATTTTCTCGAGTGGAAATCGAACTTACAACAATTCGGGCGCCACAGTGTCATCCATCCGTTCCAACAGGCTGTACCTTTGCGCCCCGATTACCTAAATTAAATTAAATATTTATTATATTAAATTATATTAAATAAAATGTTTAGTGATTAGATTTTCATTTGGTACAATTTGTATTTAATACATTTTTATTTAAAATTATTGTTTATATTTAAAATATTTTTACTTCTTTTATCTGCAAATAATTTTATAAAATGAAAGCAAGGTGGAGATCAGCTTTATTAAATATTTGAATGTTTTTGCATAATTATTAAGAATTAAAAAAAACTTGATAATAAATGATAATAAATTTAACTTTGTATAATAATAGAATCTCCTTCAATCAGAGTCACCTCCCGCACTTAAACTCCTCTTAGTTATTTGCATTTAGCTACGAGAGCGGCGCCGCAGGTAAAAACTAGTGAATAAATAAATTGCAACACAAGAGTCTATAGTGAATGCTTCAAATATTAAACCACATTAAACTTAGACGAGGATGCACGAAACTTTGTCTTGAACAGGATATTGTGAGCATTTATAAACTGCTTGTACCTACTAATAGCATACCATAATACCAGTATGTCTTAACTCTAAAAATTAAATATAATCTCTTCCCTAAGCTTCACTTTGTATCTCAAACACAGAGAGTTAAGACACTCTATTCCTATTAAAACACTTCCATTACCTACTAAATAATAATCAGCCATTCCATTCTCAATTTCCAAACAGATAAGCAGTCTTCCACTAATACTAAAATAAATGACACTTAACTGACACCCCCAAAAGTCATAAACGGAGGGAAAAAGCACCATTATTTTTTATTCCACCTGATTACCATATAATTTTAGACGGGCATATCTACATATTTCACTCAAAACGCTTGCTCAATTACCGCAAAGCTGGATCCTGCTGGTCCTGTAGGATTTTACACCTGTATTTTGGGAGCACTCGTTACCGCTCGTTAAGTTCCTTTCGGGTATAAAAAAGTTCGTCAAAGCCCTTTGAAGCTGCCGTTCCCGTTGTTTGTTTACGGATAATTTGAAAAATATTTCGTATAACGTTGAATTTGTTTTTGGTATATATGGGATCGTGGGTAGATCTATGTATTTTTTTTTCATTCGTTTGGTTTATCAGCAAATAGGATTGTAGAATTTTTCTGTGAATCCTCTTCGTGTTTTTGATATTTTTGAAATATTCTAAAATATTAATCCGTCAAAATATAAATAAAATGTAGCTTTAAGCTTTTTTTCATATAGCGGGGTAGGCAGAGGCAACCTAGTTTCAAAATCATCCGATACCCGCCCCCTCACCCAATTTCCGAGATATTGCAAGGTAACGTAATTCAACGCCGCGCTGTGTCTACTAGAGTGGGAGATGAAAAACATTTAATTGGAATCATTCCATCAATTATTCATGGGAATTTTCTTGGACATTAGAAACTATTAAAAAATATAATAATGATTTACAGAAATAAATAGAATGAACGGAATTCGTTTCAGCTTCCAATAATAAACATCTGTAATTTCACCAGATCAAAAGTAATGACAACACCATCGTTTTGAAAACATCTCTTTAATCTTCCATTTCTTGAGGCTTACCTTAAAGCGATCTCTAACTTTAACCTTCGATGATTACCGGACTGTATTAATTTCCATTCTCAACAATTCCTCTTGGAAATTGAATCAGAGATAGGATCGCCTTTTTCATTATGTACCTACTTGTTGGCAGGAACTCTTATCGGATAACCTAAGGGCCTTCTTAGATTAGTTTAATCGGACTTTTTAATTTTCGATATAATTTATGATTGATTGATTAAATTAATTTAGTTATAGCTGTCGCAAATTATATAAGAATATGAGGCTGCCATGGCGGTGTGAGACAGCGTCTGGTTGTCCTCTCGAAAATGGGGCGGAAAGTGTAGAATGTTTTGACACTATTTTCTCTAGGTTTCCCTCTCTCAACTTTGCTATAACTTTGGAGAAAAAGTGTGAAGCTAAGGTAAAGTAATTAAAAATAATAGTTGTTAAAAATTTAGTTGCCAAATATAGTTACTTATTTAAAAAAAATATTCAATTTTGTAAACTCTGGAATGGAAAAAACAATTAAGTAGTTTTACTTACTATATAATTAAGGACCAACTAAAATGAAAATACGTACGAAAGCTATAAAAAACAGATTCTCTATATCTAAATGATCAAGTTATAAAATTAAAAACATTATTTTTACCAAAAGAAACTCATACATGTTTCACTTTAAAATCTTTCGATAACCCTCTACATAAGCTTACTGATACAAAACGCCAAGTAGTCTATTTATTCCTAACAAAAAACACTGAAAATTAATGTTTCATTCAAAATAGGGCTTAACCATGAGATATCGCCACGAGTTTATAAAGATGGCTGTATAAAAAAAATACTTGATCTAAAGTTCCCTTTCGATTTTAAGTCTGGGGATATTTTTTACAGTCGAGCCCTCCAAGCTTTTTATGCGTTAATGTAATTGAATCCTCGACGTAGTAAGTTACATTTCATTATTTTAAGCACATCTACTTTGCGTGGATTTTATTTGATGGAGTATCCTTGTCCTTGCGTTTTGTTTTTTTTTTTTAGTATAATCTGTGGGGATGACATTTTAAAGTTTATTTTTTTTTGAGGATTTTGTTTTATATATAAAATATATTTATGTGGTATATATTTTTAAAAGTAAATAAAGATATTATTATGGTATTGTGGTCCCCCCATTTATTATGGCCTGTTTGATATTTCTTATTTAAAATCATGTTATCTAATAAAACTCTTTTTTAAATGTTAGGTAAATTTGATTTTTTTTAATATTCCAAAACAATTTGAGAAAAGGCTCTAATATTATCGTTTTTTCATTTGATAGGAGATAGGTACGGTACGGTAGATACCTATAGGTTATACATTATTCTTTATCGGCCCATATTGAGGTAATTGAGGATTTAACAATTAAAGTGTTGAAATGGCTTATCTTATATCATTATTTTTGCGAAATAAATATTTGAAAAACGAAGCTATATTTCAAAGTATTATCTAAAATATCATTTTAAAAATTCATCGACACAAAATGACTAAAGATATTTTAAAAAAATATATTAAAAATTAAAGGTCAACTAACAACAGAATAAAATAGTAATTAATTTCTCCGCTCTGGTGTCGAGGCAAAGCCCGGCGTGCAGTTCCCGATCGAAAAAAATAAAACATAAATTAAATTAATTATTTCATTTTTTCCATAAATTTAACTGATATAAAGGTATAGCCACACAAAAGACCGTCCAAAATTTTATATAAATTTATATACAAATAGTAAGGAAAACCACCAATCCCTGATCCCGGTGTATAAAGGGTAGTTGCACCCAAATTAATGGCATGTCACTAGCAGACCACTGCACGGGCGCGGGCCAAGCGGAAGCCTTCCTTCCTTGCGATTTAAGTTACTAGCGAATCTGTCGTCGCCAAGTTTCTCTAATAGGTTATATTTTTTTATCTGTTTTTGTGGCAAGTTGAAGTTTTATATTTTTGCTCTGGCTGTTTTTGTCTGTGGTTTTGAAACTGTTATTTTGCAGCAAATGTACCCTAGTCTCGTTATCTCTAGACGTATATCTTTTGCAATTTCATAGTAATTTTCTATACGTGTTGGATTGTAATGAAGGTTTCATTTGTCTTAAAATGTTATTATTATTTTTATTTCCTCTGTATAGTAAGCATAGACAGCCTACAGTTAAAGTACTATGAACTCTACCTTTTTCCCCAAGTTCAACACATTGAGTCTTGAGTGGCGACCAAAGCCGGATTTCATCATATGAAAGCAAGAAAAGTTTAAATATACATGATTATGTATGGGGATTCCCAGATGTGGATTGAATCTAAAACCATCTCAATTAATGATTGACATCCCACTGCACCACAAAGGCAGTAACAAGAATAATTTAAATAATTTTAAGGATATTCCAATAACCGCTCCTCGCTCCTGCATCAAGGCAATCAGGGCAAAGGGTGGCCAGTGAAATATTATTGGAATTCCATTCCAGATAGGCCGGCCCAGTTTGTCGCGATCGACTTGCCTGACAAATACCTACCTTTATCGAGCTCATCTGTTAGCATGGTAACGGATTGTGAATGTTATTTTATTATTTGAATTTAAATACCTTAGAGGTTAGTGGTAAGTCACTGTTTTGTTTTTTGGTTAGAAATCTATTGGTTTAATTTGGTTTTATAATTATTTTTGTTCTTTCATAGAATAAACGTTAAAGTTGTAATTATTATAAGATTTCCACGATGTATTCTGGATATGGCAGAGTAGACAGAGCGAACCTTTTCTGCCATATAAGTGGGAATTGAACCCACTACCGCCATAAACGAAAATTTTGCAAGCAGTGGTCCTAAAAGCTAAAAGTGCTAAATTTCTCTTAATACTACATATAATAATAATAGATACTCATAATATATTATATTCGAAGCTCTTTGTGAAAGTTTTGGAACCATGTGGTCATTTTTATGGCGCCCGTTTAGTACTGGGCTTTCCGTGTAAAGCTTTATTAATTGGGGGAGCGATATAAGAGCTTACAATTTTGTTTTTGTTTGTTTACTTAGAGAAAATATATTTTAAATTCTGTGTAATGTAATGTAATGAATATGACAATTTTAGTCATATTCATTGTATTCCACCGAGGGTTCTGTACCAATTTTAGATCAATGAGAAGTAGGTACAAGTTTTAAAAGTTGACAAACTTATGTTTGCGGGCGTATGCACTCATTTTGTTTGAAATGAACTGCATTTATAATTAACTTTCCACTTTTCGGATTTTTTCCTTTATTTGTATTGTAAGTTTTAACTTCGTACCAAATTTCGAAACTGTAGGTCCACGGGAAGTACTCTATAAGTTTTGATTACGTGGCGAATTTCATACAAAATGCTGCTATCTTCATATATGACTTATGATCATCTCTAATAAATAATACGTACCATAATGATTTCACCTCGAGGCGCGTTTTCCCAGTGATATCGTTGACAGCTCTTGATTCATTTAATTTCCTGCTGGAAGATTAATTTGTCAAGTTACGCAAACAAACTTGGGTAATTTGCGTCGTAAGAAGTAAAATAAGTATTTTTTTCAATTACGAATTTACTGTAAATATTTTTTTTTAGAAAAGTGTAATTAATTACTTTTTAAATATTTTGTTTTAGGATAAAACTTTTTATTAAAGAGTATTTTAAAAATTAGGACTATAATTATTTTTTACGCACGGCGTTCAGTTCTGCGTTCATACATAGTGTCTGAAATCAGACGGAAATTATAAAAAAGGCAGTAGACAGAGGGAGCCTAGTGTTAAGACACTCCGGTTCCCTCTTACTCTCCAGTAATTCCAGAAATAGACCAGTAATTCTCCAATTGTGTGTTGAATAGCAATTAATCTTGTTGTTCAAAGTATACCACCATCAATCATCATTTAGATATTAAAACTTAAATGAAACTTTTAAAGAGAGACAGATAAAAGAGAACAACACCGTAAAAGGCATTTATTGTCTGTTAAATAAATACTTTCAGACAAGAAATATAAAAATTTATAATGACAAAAAAGTTGGCAGGAAGCGGATGGGTCCGAAGAGCTGAGGATCGAGTGTGGTGGCGAGAATTGGGGAAGGCCTATGTCCAACAGCGGACAAAAGATGGCTGTTGATGATGATAATGACAAAAATTCGTACTCAAGCCCTTGAATGAAATATGGCTTCAAAAAATGCCATTTCAGAATTTCACATTTCAATTCAATGTTTGTTTTCCACTCAAATCGATACTAAAGATGTGGATAATCACAAAATGTTCGAACTTAGCATATGAGGTTTTTTCTTTTGTTTGCTTTCTTATTGTTCAAGATGAATGGAATACCTCTTTGCCGCCCTACTTTCCAGCCGATAGTGAAAAGCCATTTCTACCTTAGCTTAGCTCGGCTATTTTAGGATATTTTTACACTTTTTTTTATTTACTGTTTAATTACTAGAAACACAGGTTTTACAGGGTTTTTACCTGTAATTTTTGGATGCCTGAAACATAATACTGACTCGGAAGGTGCCGATCTTATAAATTTTTAGGTAAAAAAATACAACACGGTAGGTCCACTCTAGTCTGCGCACTCTGGCCCGTACTTTAGACAATTTTTTTTAGATCTTGAAAAGGCATACTATCAACCTAACAATAAAGACAATAAAAATTTGGAATTTAAGCCAAATTTCTGACGTCATATTTGAATTGGCCTTTTCTNTTTTTGTTTGTTTACTTAGAGAAAATATATTTTAAATTCTGTGTAATGTAATGAATATGACAATTTCATTTTATTTTAATCCCTTATTTAAAATACAAACCGAGATAATTACATTTTTTGTTAAAGATAAGGTAAATAAATTTTTTCATTCAGGTAAGACAAATCAGGGTCAAAAAAACTGTTCAAGTGCAGGTGGGACTCTCCCACCGAGCGAGGGTTTCGTACCAGTTTTAACAGCTTCCAGGCGTATGCACTCATTTTGTATGAAATTACCTGCATTTATATATTTGTAATAATTTTGAAAATTGAATACCTGTAAGTTTCCACTTTTCGGATTTTTTTCTTTATTTGTATTGTAAGTTTTAACTTCTAACCAAATTTTTAAACTGTAGGTCCACGGGAAGTATTCTATAGGTTCTGATTACGTGGCGAACTTCATACAAAATGCTGCTATCTTCATATATGACTTATGATCACCGCTAAAAAATAATATGTACCATAATGATTTCACCTCGAGGCGCGTTTTCCCAGTGATATCGTTGACAGCTCTTGATTCATTTAATTTCCTGCTGGAAGATTAATTTGTCAAGTTACGCAAACAAACTTGGGTAATTTGCGTCGTAAGAACTAAAATAAGTATTTTTTTCAATTACGAATTTACTCTAAATATTTTTTTTTAGAAAAGTTTAATTAATTACTTTTAAAATATTTTGTTTTAGGATATAACTTTTTATTAAAGAGTATTTTAAAAATTAGGACTATAATTATTTTTTATGCACAGCGTTCTGCGATCATACACTGTCTGAAATCAGTCAGGAATTATAAAAAAGGCAGTAGGCAAAGGGAGCTTAGTGTTAAGACACTCCGCTTCCCATTTACTGCCGAATTTTGGAGGCATTAAGTGTTGAATGGCATTTAATCTTGTTGTTCAAAGTATACTACCATCATCATTTAGATATTAAAACTTAAATGAAACTTTTAAAGAGAGACAGATAAAAGAGAACAACACCGTAAAAGCCATTTATTGTCTGTTAAATAAATACTTTCAGACATGAAATACACTAATTTATAATGACAAAAAAGTTGGCGGGAAGCGGATGGGTCCGAAGAGCTGAGGATCGAGTGTGGTGGCGAGAATTGGAGAAGGCCTATTTCCAGCAGTGGATAAAAAATGGCTGTTGATGATGATGATGATAATGATAATGACAAAAATTGGTACTCAAGCCCTTGAATGAAATAAAGCTTCAAAAAATGGCATTTCAGAATTTCACATTTCAATTCAATGTTTGTTTTCCACTCAAATCGATACTAAAGATGTGGATAATCACAAAATGTTCGAACTTAGCATATGAGGTTTTTTCTTTTGTTTGCTTTCTTATTGTTCAAGATGAATGGAATACCTCTTTGCCGCCCTACTTTCCAGCCGATAGTGAAAAGCCATTTCTACCTTAGCTTAGCTCGGCTATTTTAGGATATTTTTACACTTTTTTTTATTTACTGTTTAATTACCAGAAAAACACAGTCTTACAGGGTTTTTACCTGTAATTTTTGGATGCCTGAAATATAATACTGACTCGGAAGGTGCCGATCTTATAAATTTCTAGGTAAAAAAATACACCAAGGTAGGTGCACTCTAGTCTGCGCACTCTGGCCCGTATTCTAGACAATTTTTTTAGATCTTGAAAAGGCACACTATCAACATAACAATAAAGACAAAAAATTTGGAATTTGAGTCCGAAATCATATTTGAATTGGCCTTTTCTTGTATACGATATTAATAAAAGTAATTATAAAAATCAAAGTCTTGGCTAAAGCTAGCACAATTAGCAGAAACTTAAACCCTAATTAAAGAAATCATCAGAGCTTTATAAACACCTAAGAGCCACCAAAACGTCTTTTTTTAGCTTCACACTGTATTCCACATATAGTAGGTAGGTAGGAGGGATCCTGAGGATATAGAGTTAGGACACTGTTCCCATTATGACACTTCCGTTCCCCACTTACCGCCGAATTCTGGAGGCATTGCGTGTTGAGTAGCGAAATATTTAATTTTCTCGGGAATCGAACCCACTACCTGTCACGTTTACAGTAATTCTTTAAAGTCGGTTTAAGGAAATAGAATATCTTCAAGTAAGTAATCTTATTTAGTCTTTGCTCATTCAGCACTTAGAGCTAATATTGTAATCTGATTAACGTCATTTAAAGACGTAGTACGGACTTTATGAAGGACAAATATTTTGCATTTTATTTCTAACTAGCGACCCTATTGCGGCTTCGCCCGCTTTTACTACTGGATTATTCATATAATGTATGTTTGCAAAGCACTTAAGATAATGTGAAAATT